>CAXKVY010018575.1:62500-167500 GCA_964058915.1 Tetropium fuscum | reverse complement strand
GAGATGATTGCTTAAATGCCACACGCTAATTATTATTAATTTTTAATTAGTTTTCTGTTATGCGATGTTAGGTATGTGCGTATTTATTTGAGCTGTTACAAACAAAAGAAGTAGGTACACTACCACACTATGTAAGTAATTCCGTAATACCAAAACTTGCGGAATATATATGTATATTCCGTAAACTTTGGTAATACCAACCACAGCATTGTAATTATTCAGTAGGATCAGTTCAGCAATTTATGAATGAAATTTGACAGCCGGTTTCCGCTCCTAGCCGAAAGTTGCTTGTTGCCTGTCGCTTTATGGTTATAAATAATATCATGAAGTTTTAGTATAGTCGTAGTATATAATATCTGTCCAATAATGTATATGCATACATTATATTCATTATATCAAATTTATATATATATATATATATATATATATATATATATATATATATATATATATATATATATATATATATATATATATATATATATTTATATACAATGATGAAAGAAATTAGGGCATCACCATAAATTTATCATAATTTTGATGTTAAGTATATTCCGAACCAATCATCCAATTTTGACGATCTTTTTTGCATTGTAGGTACAACTACTCTTCTATAGAATTTTACTACGTCATTGATTCTTTCACAAGTTCATGTTTCTCTTACATACGAGGTGTTATTCTGATATTGGATTTTTCCAAGATTTTCAGAAAACGTAGACGAATGGTCGTGGACAAATTATAGTACTCAACTCGCAATTAATTTTCCATTAATAACTGGGGCGATGTATGTCCCTCGCCTTCGGCTCGTAACGTAAACCTCGCTCGACGTTAATAATGTCAATTGTTCGTTGATACTATTTTATTTACGACTGATTGGATAAAAGCCTCGTCTTGCAACTCACCGCATTCGTACTTTCAAAATGCCTTTCACTAACTAAATAAATACTATATATGATGATTCTAAGTTGCAAAATATTTTAAGAGGTAAATGTTCAGCAAAAATTAATGGTCTCTCATATAACTTTTTTAAACCCCTTTCCCTCTTAGTTACAGCCCTCTGTTGGTTTAAAAATGGTTTTTACTTATTTTCTCCACTGTGGAAAAATTAGAAGAATGAAATTCCAAAATGACAGCTATCACTAATAAAATGACAGTTTGTTACAGTTTCTAGAACCCTGAGATATTGTTACAAGGAGGTAAAAAACCAACCCCTATAATATTTTTCATCAGAACTTTTAACGCGTGGACATTTTTTAATTTAAAAATTTTATGTGTAAAGACGGCTTCAATCAGCAACTTTTTTGCCCCTTGAGTTTTCTACAAAAAATTACAGTTCTCCTAAAAAAATTTAAAATTTTTAACATTCCCTTTCCAATAAATTCGCAGAGGGGTGACTATTCAGTGAAATAGTCAAGTAGTTATCAAATAAAGTAATTATGGCAAGTATAGCCATTGTTCTTGTTTTCTTTAATCTCGTAACACAAAACAATTTGTAAACTTGACGCCAAACTTAAAATATACTTAATATACTTAATGTAAAAATATACTTAATGTTTATAATTATTACAAAATTCTACACAAAACAAGAACAACGACAGTAGGTACTTATCATCATGATTTTATTTAACAACACCCTACTTGCCTGTTACACCGAATAAAAACAACAACACCTCTAATTAGAGGGGTTATTGATAAAAACCCTTTATAAAATTTACTTGAAAGTATCAATTATGCGAAGAAAACTCCAGAGATAAAAAAGTATCAGATTGAAGCCATCTTTCCACAAAAAGTTTAAGTAAAGAGATGTTGACGACTTAAGAAGTTCTGATGAAAAATATTATGGGGTTTGGTTTTTGAGATATTGTTACCCCCTTGTAACAATATCTCAGGGTTACAAAACTGCCATACACTATAATTTTATTAGCCGAAGTTGTCCGCCACATTTCATTCGTCTAAATCCTTCCATAGTGGAGAAAATAAAAACATTTTTTACTCCAATTTTAGACGGCTGCAATTTTTAGGGAATGGTGTTTTGGAAAAAAAGATATATGAAAGACCCCCCCCCTAATTTTTGCCGAACATTCACCTCCTAAAATAATTCGCATCAATTCAGAAACAGGGTGTTAAGCGTTATAAAACATGGTGATAACCTTTTTTTTGCCAGAATTAAATAATAGGTAAGGTCCATGATTTATTGCTACATAGGAATCCTTGTATATAATAATATGACCGCAATTAATTGTTTTACACCACATTATCGAAAATTAAGGATAAAGTTTCACAAAAATAATGCATTGTTTATTATCCTTTTTTAATCAAGGACAAATAAAATATAATTCCTACTACAACTACTTATTACAAATTAAGTAGGTAGGTACGTAATTGTTTTTGTACTCTAAAGTGCACGAACTATACGACTGTTGAAAATGGTTTCATTTAGGACCATAACGAGTAAGTACACTAGATTTTAGAACAAAACTATTTGCGCGCAAATTGTTGTAATTATGCTAGTGGGGTGGGATATATGAAAAGTTTCACATCTGGCAACCAATCCGCCCTTTTGGATTCAGATAGTACATCACTAGACGCGTCTAAAAAACCCGGGCCATAATTTTTTCTGACCCTCTAGCGGTGTTGACAACGTAATCAATATGGCCGTCAAAGTTTTGTGAGACGTTTCTACATTTCCTTATAGAACTCTGATTTGTATTTTGATATTAACCTCTACTGTTAGTGATTATGAATGAGGAGAAAACGGTAACCAACGGTAACGGTTTCCAACGGCATAATTCACATCATTGTTTAGCTTTATAATAATATAAATATTTGTAATTTTATGAAATATTTTCTTTAATTTGGTTTTTTCGAAACGTTTTGCTAAATATCTTGGAATCCGTTACATGTAGTTGAAAACGTGTCCTATATTTTCCTGTTAGTCAAAACGTTCTTGGCTCGTGCCAAAAAAATGATTAACGTCTTAACCGAACAAGGAAATCCCTTTGAAGAAACCGATTTGGTGTCAATGGGGAGCCCAACCTAATTCCAAGGAACGAAGCTGTCAAGTGTGTTAGGGAAGCATTTACTCTAGGACTAAAACAGTATGATGAATATGTCGTGTCCCGTCTTGATCAAGTTCAAATTTCAATTCAGGAAATTATTCTTCGAACCAATAATCACATCTTCACATAATAAGGAAAACAGATAAGGCAAAGTTGTATGTCGCATCTGAAGCACGAGATCGCAACATTGATGCTATCTTTTCGCATGAAAACCAAATGTAGGTACCCACCATCCATTTCAGATGATGGAAAACTCCAAAGACCAACCAAGAAGTCGGATATTAGCCACTGCATTGAAACAAAATCTGACATTAGCTTTAATCACAGCCAACCGAATGTAACAGCTAAAATATGTAATGGAGCAGCCGTCATACACATGCTTAATCCTGGTATTGCTACAACATTTTTCAGATACTATGAATATGTTTTCAAACCATATTTCACTAATTAACTGAAGAAGTTCACGACTAGATATTGTATTCTACAGATATGCTAGTAACAGTTTTAAGACAGATACCCGAGAAAGAAGAGGAAGTGGCCTAACTAGGTATTAGAGTCTCAGACTCAACTGCAATACCAAGAAAATTTAAGCAATTCATGTGTCAACAAGACAAAATACATAAACAAGACATAATTGTATAATTTTCTAGCTAAGAAAATGGTGGGAAGCGAGTATCCAGGAAAACATGTGGTCTGTACTTATGATGACCATGTCCTTATGTCAACAACTATAGGTATATGAAGCATTTCTTCTACATGTTAAGCATGCATGAACTGTGGACTCGGATGTAGTGGTTATTTCAATATCACTGTTCATACAAATGCAAGATATTGATGAACTATGGATTGAGTATGGTTGTGAGACACACAGGAATGTCATTCCAATTCATGAGATTTGTTCCAAATTTTTACTGGAAATTTGCAGAAATTTGTTGGCTTTTCATTAGGTACGTAACTGGTTGCGACACATTTTCCACATTTTGTGGTATTGGCATTTTCATTTGTCATTTGTCATTTGAAATTAATAGTGTATGGCACCAGCTCTGTACAGGCACATCTGATATTGATGATGGATGTTATGATCTGTTTCAGCGATTTGTTATTATTCTACTTTATACCCAAGCATCAGATCTTCAGATCATCAATGGCTGCAGACGAGTGAGACGAGTGTTATTTACAAGAAAGAATCGAGCAATTGAAAACATTCCTCCTACAGCAGATGCTTTAACACAACATATCAAATGAGCTACTCTCGAAGCAAGAATTTTGAACAAAAGCTGTTGCACAATATATAATACCTTCGCCAGCTGAGCGGGGATGGATAGTAACTTCAGAAGGATCATACCGACCTGTGTGGACAACAATTCCAGTGTCAAGTGTCAAAACACTGTGTATTATGCAGTTAGCGTAAAATGAATCCGTTGTCACTCGGTATATTTTACATCCAAATCTGACAGGATCAAAAATGAATAATGTATTAGAAATTATCTCTAATTGTCTGGTGCACTATAATATTGCCAGTATGTATTTATAGTCCGTACTAGTTTAGTCTAGTATATTATTATCGTAGGACGTACTTAATGCCACCATCCTTACATCCTTTATACTTACTTCACTTACGAGATTTATTTTAAGATTTACCTTTATACTCCTATCTTTGCACTACGCGGTGGAACTATGTCAGCGCGTTCATGGAACCCATATACCTATTACAATTATATGTATATATATATATATATATATATATATATATATATATATATATATATATATATATATATATATATATATATATATATATATATATACATATATATATATATATATATATATATATATATATATATATATATATATATATATATATATATATATATATATATATATATATATTGTGTGTGTATGATAGAATCTCATGTTTTTGACCGACAAATACAATGTTTTGAAATGGTGACTGGACTAGATACTACGTAAGTGCGTTAATGAAGTGCTATTAATTGCTATAAAACATAAAAATTAGTAACATGCAGATCGCGAATACCCCCCACGTGTTAGCTCGTTATTTTGAGCGTATATAGAATGAACCAAAGCCAACGACGAAATAAATAAAAAAATATAAACTACGCAGTCCAAAGAGCAGAAAACTGTTCCTGAAAATGTGCGAATCATTTTGATTTGTTTCGGAATGCATGGTTTATTCAAATTAGTGACTGTAATTTTGCTCTATTGAACGTTGTTAATGTTAGTAGTGCGTTTTAAGAATATATTATTGTATACTTAGTAGGTATCTACCAACTAAGTTGTGAAGACGGAATGAAGTAATTAATGGTGTAACACAATGGGTTAGTTTCTACTAGATACCTAATGAGGATTAGGTATGCCTACATTTTTGATAATTGCTTCGAAGATATTCGGTATAGAAACTAATAGATGCTTATGTTATTGCAAGGTTGCTTTGTGTATTATGTATTTTGTTGGATGTACACTCGGCGTCAGCTTAAACTCACCACCAACCAAGCCAATCTCATTTTATCGCGCCCCGCTATGAATTCAGGGTGTGTATTGACAATACATAACGCTTCGTTATTAAGTTGAAGATGGAGCAAGTGGTTGGAAGTTTGGTAGCAAGTGGTAGGTAGTATATTCTCAGTATTTCCACTATTCGGAACCTTCTGATAATAAATACCTACCTACTTAGGTTTGCTATGCGTTTTGTTTTCCTAGGAAATTGTCTCTTTTTAATAGCTCAGAGATTTTTTGGACTTCTTTCAGAGAATTATTGAAATGTTTAATGTATTGTTTACGGTTTCATTAATCCGTCATTAAATAAATATTACAAAATACATAATACAATCTAAATGTAATGATAAAAAAATATAAAGCCGTAGAAACGTGAAAGAGAAAGAAGTGCGTAAAAACAAGAAACCCAGAAAAATGACAACTAGGTGTATACAGAGGAAGGAAAAGTTTAGTACCTACTTCATAAAAAAATTCCTTTCGAGTTTCAAGCCTGCAAAGTAAGAAGTAACAACAATGAAATTTTTGAAAAATCAAAATAATTCATACTAATATGCTCCTGTAAGTTTAAACTAATATTCGCATTATATTTAAAATTATACATCTTTGAAACTTAGTAATAATTAGTGCAGATCATGGAGATAATGCAGATAGACAGAGATGCGCTCGATAAGTGGTGATTTTAAGCTGACCCTGATTGTACATCATTTACTTTGATAATATTTTCTTCTTTCATTGTATCGGTCAGTGTGATTTTTGTTGACCGTTGACTGAACGGTTTCACAATGGTTTATACATGTCTAATATAGCCAAAGATCATATACACACTGTAATGTTGGCATAGCATATAATATATATAATAAAATTGAGGCATAGTTTCATATATGTCTCAATTGCATAATATAGTCAGCAGTTAAATCTTATATAGGTTTCAAAGGTATTGGCAGGTCACTATATTTGTGGATTACAAGAAAATTAAACTTAGGAATTACCTCTTGACAAATCTACGGTTTGAACTGTTTTGTATAGTGTACTGAAACTTTGTGAAAATAGGTTCCAGTTTTTTAAATATTCAATAATAATGTTAAAAATAACCTAATTTCGGCATAATTTTCGGTATAAATAAATGTAAATTATCAACATCTGTTAAATACCCTCCTTTACACGTGCGAATTTTTTGAAAATGAAACGCCTTGTATGTTTTTATTTTTTCAAAAAAATATTATAAGGTGATATTTTCTAATGATATACTATTAATAATCAAATTCTAATATTTTCACATAAGACATGCGAAACAAATAGCCATGACATTAATAAATATAAATTTTATTTAAAAATGAACAAAATAACGCTAAACATTTCTTGATAAACAAAATGCAGTTGTCTGAGATGGGATCCGCCAGAACTTTGAAACTTGTAGTATGTATAAAAAGAGTTAAAAATGTAACGAGGTAAAAGGTGTGAAATGTAATAAAGCCTAAAAAAGTAACACAAACATTCAAAAGTACTACAAACATATACAGGGTGTTTCTAAATTGATCCGAAACATTTCAAGGGGTGATTTTGCAGCAAAAATTAAGGTGGGTATTTCATATAAATTCATTTCTAAAACCCCTTCCCCTCCAAGTTACAGCCCTCTAAAATTGGGGAAAATAATTGCTTTTATTTATTTTCTCCGCTATGGAAGAATTTAGAATAATGAAATTTAGCGAACAACTTGCACTAATATAACTTGGACGGAAAGGGGTTTTGGAAAAAAAATATGAAAAATTTACCTTAATTTTTGCTGAAAAATCACCTCTTAAAATCTTTCACGTCAATTTAGAAACGCCCTGTATATGTAACGGTGGAAATAGAATTTGGCGGGAAATTTATTCCCGCCAAAAAAGTCGTCAAAAAGCACCCAAGCTATTCAACTATTTATCACATACTATCACACTATTTGCCCAACATCTGTAAAACGTTTCATACAAAAATGCTCACTTTCCAATATAAATTAAGCATTTTAAATATTTATTATATATCTTTATTTACAAGCTTCGATTATCCATACATTTGCAAAGTTTTGCTCAAAACTTGTTTGGTGCACTTTCATATCGTCATTTCATATACGTCATTTATCTATACACGTTATTTTTTGACGATAATTTGCATTTTTATGAATTATATTGTGATGAGAAATGCAGCGAGGCATATGTTAGAAACCCGTCACAGAAGATAACATTTTGGATGTTATGAAAATAGTGTGTGATAAGGCACATGATAACAAGTGTAGTAAGTGTATTGTCAGGGTAAATAACATAAGCTAAGATTAAACATTATGTTTAAAAATGTTTTATAACGTGCATATGTATAATGTTTTGTATTTTATAATATAAAATACAAAATACAAATAAAATAGAAAGCACTAGATAGCCCTACGATAATAAGTAATAGATGTACCCTGCGAATAGTGTGGGGGAGTAGTCAATAAGTAGGTATATAGATTTTTTTCCGCAAAAATGTACCGTTTCGTAGGTTGTGGGGGATAATATATATGGTTGGCGAATATTAGCAGAACTGGGTGCTCAGAATATTTTTTTCTATTGACTTAAAATGTTTAAAGCCATTGAATGAAAATTAATTAAGGTTGGGATTTTGTATAGAGTGAGATACAAATAGACGCATTTATTTTCGTTAACTATAAATATTTAAAAAGCTACATAAGATCTGATATTCAAATTAGTTTCAGACACTAGCTATTATTGTAGTGATGATTATAATATAAGCATTTTGTCCTAATATTTCCTCATAAACCTGTGCTGTGGTTTTGCAAAAATAATGAAATTTTAACAATAAAATGAATGAAAACAATGTGATTTTAACAATAAAAATTCATATTTTCATTTCTAACCACAGCACAGGCTTTTTTGCTCCTAAACTAGCTGATTTGGTATTTTTGTCATACCGCGCCACAATGTGCGACAGGCGAGACAATAAAATCTATCATCGAGGTGTTTGCAATGTTTACCATGTTCGTTTAATGTAACGCAGTTTCATTTGAGAAGCCTGGCTCAGATCTTCCAAGAGACCTCCATGGCCAACTTAAAATGGCTTACGCAAAATTTCATGCATGCACACATTTTTAGTCGACTGATGATGGATTGAAAAATCACTATTAATTTGCCCCTGTACAGTCTGAGGCATTTCTTCAGTGTATGCACGTCTTTTGGTTTTTCTTTTGCAAGTTCTGCAAGAAGAACTAAATAATTATTATAATTATTATTTTAATTTGGGTACGGTTTTTTTCAATGCCACTACATAACAGGACTTTGACTCCATCGCGCAATACATTTTTCTAATGATCGTACGTTCAACATGTGGCAACGCTGACTGGGTGTGCCTGAACGTGCATTTATTTGCACCAAGGATGCTTTGCATAAAATCCTTAAATTTACACTACACCTAATCTAATCTGTATTACTATCGTTTATAGAGACTGAAAGTAAAATAACAATACACATGTGTACGGCTTAAATACGAAATTGTTAAAATTACATGCTGCAGAACATAACATGATAATTAATTACCGACGAAAATCGTAACTATTTCACAGACATGTGCATTGTGCACTCGCTCGTGTAAGGCATGTCGAAAATGATTTTTTGCGGTTTGAGATTTTAACAAAATTTATGTGATAATAGAAAAAATGGTTAAAAATAAAAATGCAGAAAAACGTATTATCGGTAAGTACCTATAAAAGAATAACAGACATAAAAATCAAAAATAAGAAATTAGATCAATGCGAAATTAACCATAAGAAATTTTTATATGTATAGCGTAAAAATTGAATTTATATAGGACAGCCAAATACTTTAAATAATTTCGTAAAGTACTGGAACATGATAAAGTAAAGTACTGGAACATCTCAGCCCTGCGAAGTATAAGCTGAAGTGACCATTCCCAAAATGGCCTCTCACCACGAAAGAAATACAATGCATTGCGGAATACTACAAGGTAATGCGGGTTAATGCCAGGGACTACAGAATATGGTAAAGTAGGTACTGGTGCAGATTGTGTACTGTTTGTAACATAGAATTATGAGACATAAAAACCCGTACAAAAACCCTCATTATATCGATAAAAGGAGCCGCTGATTTTAACGTGCACCGCATTTTTAACAACGTTTAAAATCAGTTATACTGGACATAACCGAATTCCAGAAATTTAAGCAAAAACAAATGATTTTATATACATCGCCCATCACATTATGACATTATCATGTAGTATAATAAAATATTGATCACACGATATATCTTTCGTCATATCATAAAACAATTGGATGGTGAATGTGATACAGAATATGAATGTTTCTCATTCAAATATTACGGATCCATTTTACACGTTCCTCGGCCGTGTCATTGGCATTCATTGGGATGGCTAATACCATCGAACGTTCGTACTCGTGTGGTAAAGTGGGGTTAACAATAATACTTGAAATAGAAGTAATACAATTATTCTTTAATTTAATGTATTATTTTGATGGGCTTTGTGTTAAAATTGATTAGTTATTAGTATTCTATCAAAACATATTGTTGAATGAAAGCAATGGGAGATCGGGGCAGTATAACTTTACTTACAGCAAGCTAAAATCGTCACTGCCTTTATAGTGACGATTTTAGCTTGCTGTAAGAAAAGTTATACTGCCCCGATCTCCCATTGCGGCAATTGTGGGTATCCTTTGAAAATTTTTGTATGTCTCATATTTCGATGTTACAAACTATACACGAATATATATTAAGCTCAATAATAAGCTCAATGCTCAATCACATATATTTTTAGAAAATTACGGTTAGTATTTAGGTACTGCATATGCATCAAATAACAAGTGTATATTACTCCCAGGTAGGCTCACGGCCTAACTATGGGGACACATTGTTAACTTTACAAGTTGTTATTTTCTATTGTTACTTAAAGACAGTTGTAACAACATTGGGCAAAATCTGTACTATGGTGACCACCTTGCTAGGCTAAAATTAACGAGCCCGTATATAACAAGGATTGTTAAATTTAGTTCAAATGTACCTACTCTGTAACTAGCTTCAGAGTGGTGGTTTTAGGTTAGGAAATCTTTCAATCCATATCCATTTAATTTGAAATTTTAGATGTTAATTACTAAGTGGCTGTTTTAGAGGTTAATTATTAAGTGCTGAAAGCTGCAAAATATGGCAACAAAAAGAGGATGTCGAACTTCGGAAAAACAGAACCAGACTTATGTAACTTTCTTAGAAAACAATCCAGTGTTTAGGTATGGGAAACTTACCAGCCGAAACTCGAATATTTTATTCAGTTATCAGGGGAATTAAAGCAAAAATTTAACAGTTTTGGCTCTGTAGGAGCTGTAAAAACCACCGAAAAATTGAAGAAACTAAAGAAAATTTAACATATAAGTATTATGATGCCATTAATATATTGTCAGAGTCAATGTGTGGCCTTAATACATTGTTTTGGGCCGAAATAAATAAATATACCTACTTGCAATATATGTACACAAATATGATGATATATGTTACGTACCTAACTCAATACATGTATTTAAGTATATTTCATAACTTGTTTTTAGTCATTTACAGAGTGAAAAAGTGTAGTCAAAAAGAAAAAAGGAATAATGATACACTTAAAGACGATGAGGAAGGATATGCACAGACATTTTTATTAAAATGTCTCTGGATACGCTTCAACTATTATTTTGGTGTTAATGCAGCAGATTTCTTTTCGATTTAAAAAAAATATGCCGGGCATTTCTGCGTTCTGATAAAAGGGGGTTTGTAAAGCAATGTGGGTGCAATCAATTGCTCCAACAATTCCTGGGAAACCATGATTCTGCAGAAATATTTCTTTGACCCTTATCTGTTCTTCTTCTGTTGTGGTAAATTTAAATGTGATGTCCTGATGTGACCTCGTTCACACATTTGGATAGAGTTTGTTGAGCCATAGGTATTAGGTATAAACAAGTCTTAAACCACACACTTATGATAACTGCCATGTGACAGCACATGTAACCTAGCTAAAATTCTTTGTAATTTTGGAATAGCTATTTCTTCTCTCTGTATGTTCATAAGGGGAAATTTCTTCGGCAAGTTAAACAACACATTCTCTAGATAATCTGTAAATTCCACGGAAGACATTTTCTGGTATATCTAACTGCTCATTCAGTATATCAAATGTCTGATTTGAAATCATAGTTATTTATTTACTTACGCTTACCGTTCTTCTTCATCATCAATGTCACCTAAAACCGCTAACAAATAAGGGTCGAACATTTTTCTCAGCAATAATTCATTTAAAATCAGGAAAAAGACGATAAGGATCAGGAAGATAAGAGCAAATACAAGGTTATTCTTATTTCACAAACAAAACAATATTGCTAAGACGATCTGACTTGTTAGCTGCCAAGTGAAATGTTAACAATATTTCTGCCAATACCTTGTTAATTTTAACAACCTTTGTGGCTACAATAGTAGCACTTCTTGTTATTATCATTGTTAAAAGACGATATTGTTGAGTTACCAATATTGGAAAGTTAACAATAGTTAGGCCCTTAGTTGCAAAACTACGCATGAGAGGAAAGGGCGATAAAATGTGCAGTAAGAGGCTTCTGTCAAGCTCAGAGCATAATGGAAATGTTGCTTCTTTGTGTAAAGTTTTTGTACTATGGCTACATAGTACATAGAATTCACGCGGTTCAGTGAACCATGAAAATAATTTAGGTATACACGGCAGTTTCTTAGTTTAAGATTAGTTTTACGCCGGATGATGCCAAATTGGTTGGCGAAACGCGCGTCGAGCAAAGTACACGCGTTTTGGTGTTCGTCACCAGGCGACGCGACTAAGCTTTAAACAAGCAAGCACATACTCTTTCATCTCAACTAAGATGTACTTCGCATAATCCAATTGAACTGTCTCCTTCATTATCTTTTATCTACATTCAAGTATTTAACGATATCATTAATGTTCATGACCGCAGTCTAGAGATAAATTAATTAAAATCTTAGTATTTTGAAATCCGGGTTAAGAAATTTCAACAAAACGAATTAAAATATAAAATGATTGTTACGGTTCCTTTCAACTATTCGTCTTGAAGGTTATAATGGTCTGGTCTACTATATGATGGTTTATCGGTAATGATGCGTTAAAATAAGAAATTCCCATAAGGTTAAGGTCTTGTGTCCTCCGAAGTGAGGGATGGAATAGCCTCCACCGTGGTATACCATTGTCATAGTTAATTAGATATTTCTTTTAGACCTTACGATAATACAGACATGTGGCAACTGAAGACTTATTATTTGAAGCTACTATTGTAACTATTATAATGTCCATAATTTTAGGTATTTACATATTTTTAGACCGATAAAAGTATATTTGTTTCAGAGTTTCCTTTACAAAACCAGACATACTACAAAAAGAAACGGAAGCAACTAAAAGGCCCACTACGGGTGCTCAGATTATGTATTCTTGGGATATTCACTCCAGCCCTTTTGTTAGGCATTCCTCTATATATGCGCTATCGCGTTTATGGGCATCAGCTCTATCCCCTGGCCATGTCAGATATGAGGCTGCTGGATAGTAGGGTGTCCACCACTTGGTGCCAAGTAAGTTGAAAGATACGTAGTTTGTAGTTTAAACTTAATTTTAATATGCATTGTCCGCTTTGAAAGGTTATTAAGAAAATTTAAGAAAGAATTTTAAGAAAGAATTTATTTGTTTGAAATTACAAATACCATCAATTTATCAATTTTTCATTTGAAAAATATTATCCAAATCTGGTAAGTTAGCTAGTAGACATTCCGATTTCCATTGTCGAAACGGCGGCGGCGTGAACAACCAAACAATCAAAATATTGTGAACAATAAATTACAAGCAAGACAGCGGAATGCTAAAACACTCTCTCTCTCTCTCTCTCGTACAAACAGCATCACGTATAATAGAGAAACACAAACGACTCTACCTAGAAAATGTACAGTCGAAGGTCCTGCCTAACAGTGCCTGCCTAACGCAACTAAAATGTACTTCACATGACACTCGGCGGTACAAGCAAAAAGAGAGTTTAGTAGAGTATAATGGTAAATTACGATGATACAGAAGTTCTAGTACTCAGGCTCATAACACCTTGAAGCTAAATTTATTTGATTAACGTTAGGTAAAACACTTGAAATGCGAATATATTATAATATTTATACGCCTTTCAAATCAAGAAAACTTACTAACATTTAATTATGAACGCTGATTTTATCTGCTATCTATACTAGGTAGGTAGGCACTTAATCACTTCTCAAAAGGGGAGAAAATAGAAACTTTGTATTTGGTTGCTGTATCTAGTTGTTTTATATATTATAAAATGCATTATAATCTAGACATCAGGGGTTTCCGGGTGATTGCTTTCCAATTTCAAATATGGGTAATATGGACATGAAAGTTACATGGACCTCCAACTAAGCTATGGCCAGACCGCCGTTGAAGGTGTAAACCATATCTTCACAGACGAATCAAAAAGGAAAGGAGGAACAGGCTGCGGTATATACTCTAGAAATCTAAGATTTAAATATAAGCGGACTATGGATGAGATGCCAGTATGGTACAAGCAGAACTGGCAGGCATAACCACAGCCGCGGGAGAGACTGCACGTAGACAGGTAACGGATTAAAAAAAAATCAGAATCTACACAGACAGTAGATTCACTCTATATATGCGCTATCGCGTTTATGGGCATCAGCTCTATCCCCTGGCCATGTCAGATATGAGGCTGCTGGATAGTAGGGTGTCCACCACTTGGTGCCAAGTAAGTTGAAAGATACGTAGTTTGTAGTTTAAACTTAATTTTAATATGCATTGTCCGCTTTGAAAGGTTATTAAGAAAATTTAAGAAAGAATTTTAAGAAAGAATTTATTTGTTTGAAATTACAAATACCATCAATTTATCAATTTTTCATTTGAAAAATATTATCCAAATCTGGTAAGTTAGCTAGTAGACATTCCGATTTCCATTGTCGAAACGGCGGCGGCGTGAACAACCAAACAATCAAAATATTGTGAACAATAAATTACAAGCAAGACAGCGGAATGCTAAAACACTCTCTCTCTCTCTCTCTCTCGTACAAACAGCATCACGTATAATAGAGAAACACAAACGACTCTACCTAGAAAATGTACAGTCGAAGGTCCTGCCTAACAGTGCCTGCCTAACGCAACTAAAATGTACTTCACATGACACTCGGCGGTACAAGCAAAAAGAGAGTTTAGTAGAGTATAATGGTAAATTACGATGATACAGAAGTTCTAGTACTCAGGCTCATAACACCTTGAAGCTAAATTTATTTGATTAACGTTAGGTAAAACACTTGAAATGCGAATATATTATAATATTTATACGCCTTTCAAATCAAGAAAACTTACTAACATTTAATTATGAACGCTGATTTTATCTGCTACCTATACTAGGTAGGTAGGCACTTAATCACTTCTCAAAAGGGGAGAAAATAGAAACTTTGTATTTGGTTGCTGTATCTAGTTGTTTTATATATTATAAAATGCATTATAATCTAGACATCAGGGGTTTCCGGGTGATTGCTTTCCAATTTCAAATATGGGTAATATGGACATGAAAGTTACATGGACCTCCAACTAAGCTATGGCCAGACCGCCGTTGAAGGTGTAAACCATATCTTCACAGACGAATCAAAAAGGAAAGGAGGAACAGGCTGCGGTATATACTCTAGAAATCTAAGATTTAAATATAAGCGGACTATGGATGAGATGCCAGTATGGTACAAGCAGAACTGGCAGGCATAACCACAGCCGCGGGAGAGACTGCACGTAGACAGGTAACGGATTAAAAAAAAATCAGAATCTACACAGACAGTAGATTCACTACTGACCCTGAAAAAATCACAAAGCGCTTGTGAGAATCACAATGGCAATAAAGAAGCTGATAAATTGGCCAAGAAGGCAGCCAGCCTGAATATTTTTGGGCCTGGTTCTTCCAGTATACTACCAATTGCAGTGACATTCCAAATGATCAAGGAATACGCCCACAAGATATTTAAGGAGTTATGGGATGAAAGAACTAGCTGCCGGCTGGTTAAAAATCTTTTAAGATATCCCAGCGAAGAGACAGTGACACAATAGGAATTGTAACTGGGCACTGCTGGTTAAGGTTAAGGGAACACCTCCACAATATGAGACAGAGTGACATACCCATCTGTAGGGGATGTGAACAAGGACAGGAGACGGCCGAGCTGATATGTCCCGCCATATCATCAACCAGAGAATCCATGTTTGGGGAGCGTTGGCCTTCCATGGCTAATTTGCGGGAAATACCCCTAGGTAACATCATGATTTTCTCTACATTAGGCCAGTTGATGGCCTAGGCAAGACGTTTCCCCACGGAGGAAGCACAAGAGGCCTAATGGGGTCTAGGTGCTGTAGTTTTTGAGCTGCACTTCAATTTTTTACAGATTACGAATTACAGATGGGTATTAGGTTATAGAATGATGAACGATAAGAATTTAGTGAAGGATAGATTAGGTAACAAAGATTTATCATTTATCTTGAAAAAACAATCACAGATATACATAAACCACCTTGCCTACAACATTATTACAACGTCTAAAACATCGTCTATTTAAATTTTAATTCCGACGTTTTTAATCAGTATATTTTTTTACTTTGTTGTATTGTCTATCAAGTACAATTATTGTTCTATATGCTATTAATGTGCCGGAGCATCAAGAAGTCATATTAGTCATAATTTATCTAATATTCAAATTAATATTGATAAAAATCATAAAATTTCAAGTATACTTCAAAAATAACTTCGATTAAAACGAGGTGTTTCTTATTCCAAAAAATATACTTACACTATTAATAATATACTTAATTTAAATGATATACTGTTTGACTTGGTTGTAAGTAATATAAGTTATAGTGTTATACTGTTATACGGGACTCCTTTAATACAAGAAGATTCTCATCATCAGAAAAGCAAACTTTCACGGACTTTATAATTGTTTGATGGGTGTAGATTGGAACTTCTTGGCTGAATATGTTGATGATATATGCAGAGGGTTTTATGCGGTATTGTACTCTATTTTTTATCAGTATGTACCAGCATATGTACACAGGACGAAGAAATATCCTATTTGGTATACATCAGAAATGATGTATTGTTTGAAGCTAAAGAGCAAATACCTTCGGCAAGCAAAGAGACTCAATGATACAGGCGACAATTAATTATTACTATCAGAAATTCTCAAGGGTCTGCCAGCACGTAAAACTTTAATCTGTACAAGCCTACAAGATATACATTAGTTCAGTTAAAACGATCCAAAGAATTTCTGGTCGTACGTGCAGAATAAAAAAATCAAATACTAGAATACCTAACATTGGGCATTAGGATACTTTGACTTTTGACATTCCTGACTCTGTGGTAAATGCTTTTGAAAAGTTCTTTAGTTATGTTTATGCAGTAAGAGTTAATCAAGTTAACAATGACAATTTATTTAACAAATTCTATCCTTGCGTGACCTTGTCTAGCTTTACAGTAACTCAGTTAGTGAATTCAATCAAAAATTTACCTAATAAATTCACTGCAGGTCATGACCTTCCTCCTAGTTTTATTGTTAGGGACTGTCAGGATTTTTGCTATTCTTCTACTAAAAATATTCAACCTTCTGAATGTTCAAATGCTTCTGAAGTATTTAAATACTGCCGGAAAAGCAGTTAAATACTCTCCAGTTATTTGAATACTTCTAGCATCATTTCCACAAATAATAAGTAGTAAATATTTGTAAGTATGACTATAAATACTTGGTTGCCAGAAGTATTTAAATACTAGGTACTTAAATACTTTTAGTATTTAAATACATTTGAGTATTTGTAAATACAAATAATGCTCTGGATACGTGATGGCATTTATCGTTAACAATATTGTATTTTTAGCCCCTGTATGTTTTATTACTTATTAATAATGTATTATTAATGAGATGAGATGGAGGTAGGGTTCGATAGATTTTTGTATAGTTCAAAACAAGATCTGTGTTTACCGTAGAACATGAAAGGTAAACTTGCACTGATTCTAAATTCATTTTGCGATAGCGGTTTCTAAACAACCTTTAGGGGTGAACAATTAGATGCTTATCATGCTTATCTCATGTATGCCGCTTTGGAATTTTTTGGTAAATTATGGATAATAACAAAGTTATGGCTATTTATATACGAAATAAATGTATTGTTTAAAGCGTAAAATATTTCATAAAACATCGCGTAACTTTGATACAAGTTTATTTATCCTTATTTTGTTTAGTCTAACCTTGATATGCTTATGTTTTAGAAACAACTGGTGAAAGTAAATACAACTTTTAATGCCTTCTTGCTAGCCGGTACACCACAACTTTCACCAGAAAGAAAGCCGTTGTCAATGGTGAGGCATTTAGTATTGGAAGATGACACCAAAGAGTATTGGGGATTCTATCTCCTCCGGGGCACATCGGTTACCGTTTCCACATGTGTTAGGTAAGTGACATGCTAATGTTAGTATTTTAAGGTAATTTATTAAGACATACCTACTCATAACGTTTCACCCAATCTTTGAATTAAAAATACGAATAGTGAAGATTTTTTTCAAGAACAGGCAATCGGGATTGAGTCCCAATTAGCGCATACATGTATAATGGAGAAGGAATGAAACCTGATCCATTACATGTTATTAACACAGAGTTCCTAAACAATTTGTAAATGTTTATACACCTCTTAAAAATTGGCGGACCATTATTAAAGATATAAGTATTATCAAATGGTAATCGGAGTCATGAAAAATCGGGAATTATTGAATGCAGCCTTCTCAATAAGCAAAAGTAGTTGCTTTGATAGAAGAAACAAGTGTAGGAGTTTCCGTTATGCTGCAATGTTGTCGGTGTAAGCGATCCGATTATTTTAAAGCTGTGGAGTCGGTAGCAGGTCTAAGTAGAAGAACTAACAGGACATTGACGAGACCGAAAACGTAATCCAATACTCTTATACACTTTTACAACCAGAGACATTAAAACCGACTTGCAGATGACAGCTATTTGGGATCCAAATTTTTGACCAACCTGTGAGGAATAGATTACAGGAAAATGATCTGGGGTCAACATACAGATCGATTTTTACTCGGAGCATCGAAGTGCAAGATTAACGCTCGCTTTATAGTAAACTGGGATATGGCACCAATGTTCGTCTGTCGGTTCTCCTTACATGAGTATATATTTCTCCTTACTTATTGTGATGACCGAACTAAAGTGCGGGCTGAAGGGTTGGTCATGAAAACCGATATATTTGAAGCCGGATCCGACATGGTCTGAGCAGGCATAAGATTGCGTAACAGAGCGGACCGCGTAGCTGTTCCAGGAAAGCTAAATGCCGCAAGATATGTAGAGGAGATTCTTGTAGATCACGTGGTACCTACAGCCATCGTTATACGTTCTGGGTTCATCTTTCAAAAGTGCACCTGACACTAGAATAAAAAAATTAAGTTGCCATTTAATGACATGTTAGTGACATTATCTCAAAAACAAAAATCGATCAAGGCATGTCACATAAAATAAAACATGATTGAAAACAAAATCGTCGTGTCCGTGACTTTTGCACAAAAGTCAATATTTTTTTTGCACACGGCCATTTCAATAACGCAATAATATATTAAAGTGTTGAATAATGGAGTCATTATACAGTAATATTGAATAATAACAGCTGATAATTATTATACAACAAATTTCGAATATTTCTACTGAGAAATAAAAACAAAGTGACCACCGAATCGTGCCCACTGATGACGTTGACGATGACGTTAAAATAGAAAAATAATGTTTGTGACATTTCTCCCAAAAACGTATTAATAACTGAAAAACAATTCATTCACGATACGAAATGGTAGAATAGTAGGGGACAAATTATAAGTATCTAACAATCACCCTGCGTTCAAATGGCTATCATTAATTGTTAGTTGAATAATAAATATACTATTATCAAATTTATCCCAACCTTTATATGGTCACTATATAGAACCCGTCAGAAATAATTCATATTCGTACAAAAAGTCGTAATAATTCGTATAAACAGCATGTGACTATTGCCTCGTCCTAAGTAAAAACCGAGGCAGGGTGGAGGCTTGGTTTTTCTGAGAAGGAGTGTAAGTATAGTAGCAACCACATGCTAAATTAACTATTTCGTGCTTCGTATTTCCCGCCGAGTTTCACTGTTTATCAGACCCTTGTAATAGTTTATAGTAAACAATGTTTCGACCATGGGAGAATAATTGTACTGTTTCAAGGCAACTGGAGAAGAATTATTGTGAAAATGTGGATCCTGATATTGAAAACGAACCTTCTATGAATTTGATAGAACCCCAGGTTGAATCCGACTCAGAATTAGACGAGGATTTAGAAGAAGGAACATCACAAAAAAGAGTCATTTATTTTTGGACTACCATGCAAAACAAATTTCTCTATATGTGTAACAACGTAAATAACAAGATCCTATGCACGTAGGAGATAGCAAATCCACAGTGCTGAGAAAAGTGTCAAAGTTAACAGAGGGTTCTTTACAGTACTTTATGTCAGTTTGGAGAAGAAGAGGTAAAGAAAGGAAATAAAACAAGTTAGAGGATATCTGATGCAGGAATATCAAGAGATTTGGACTTGGCCACAAGCAAACTTTTAAGAAATTTTATTTATGAAAAATATAAACACAAAGTTTCCACCATAGAAATAATTGTAAAGAAACTTACAGAGCCTCAATCACCTTGTTCCGAGAGCACTTTATGACAGAGGGTTGAAAAATTGGGTTTCAAATTTAAAATTGTTAATAAGCCTGCTGTCGTAATGGAAAATCAAAGAATCGTAAATTGTCGAATAGAATATTTAGAAAAAATCAAATAATTTAGAGATAAAGGAAAACAGATTTAACAGACTGCGAAAAGAGGTTGGAGTGATCTACGGTTGTGTTCAAAATGGCCTTAAATTGTGTGGTAAAAAGCTGAAGGAATGTAATGTGGATTACTCTAAAAATATGGACTCAAATATTTTTGTAGAGTGGTTTGAACAAAGTTTAATTCCAAATATAAATTCTGATAGTGTTATTGTATTAGATAATGCAGCCAACCATTAAAGGCAGGATCCCATAAGACCCAATATGTCCTCTAAAAAACAAGTAAGTCAAGAATTTCTTCTTAAAAATGACCTATATTTCGAAGAGTCATATACCAAAAAGCAACTGTTGGAGGTACATAATACCAAACAATGGGAAAAACAGTATGCGATTGACAATATATAGAAAAATGCCATAAGCTTTTATACGAATATGAATTATTTCTGGTGGATACTAAATACGAGTATTATATAATTTTATTGTAATGTTACATATAACAAAGTTAAATGGTTGTAACATTAACATTGTAAACAAAGTTGTAATAATAGGTATTTATAATTTTTTATATAAAAACATAAAAACTATGACATTTAAGACCCATTTATGTTATCAGCACTGAAACCACAAGATGCTATTGTATATAAATGGAAGTTCCCCAAAGCGCTAGAAAAATAGAGTCTGTTATTAAACAACTTACCGCAGCATTAAACATATTTTTTTGGATACACATACGTCATGATAATAATAAGTATAATATGCTTGCGTACCTACGCCTACATACAAAGCTTTTATAATGTTATAAAAAGATTTCTCATTATCACCTAAATATACTTATTCTAATCTCTATAATAAAAATACTTGTACAATAATAAATCAGCGCACATACGTTAAAAATTAGAACAATACTGATATTTAGGTATACAGATTATTAAAAATTGATGATATATAGTACTAGATGATATATAAAGTAATAAACTTTGTTGTCAACTATCAACAAAAAAGGAAGTGTGTTAGCTTAATCTTTAAAAAAATAATTCAAAATGTCCAACATTTTTGCGCCTCATCTTATTCATATCGTACATTTTAAATTTAACAGAAATAGAATTGCATCTCAAAAATAGGGTAAACCTGAAGTAAAAAATAAAAGAGAAAGTGTATTATAAATAATAGTAATATAAATTATATATCTGTGCGTCAGCCCTTGAAGTTTTATAGCTGAGCATTGCTCAGTCGAGTGTAGTGTTTATTTGCCAAAATGGAGGAGGTCGTCATACATATGTTGCGATTTTACTTGAAGACACATATTGTAGAATTATTAATAAATATTAATCTGAATGTTAAGTAGAAGTGAACCTAGTTGTCCAGGCTAGTGAGTGAAATAGTTTTAGTTATTGTTGCTGACATCTAAAACCAAGAAGCTAAAAACTCAAACAGACATATTATGAAGCAGGTGGTACGTTACACAGCACTGTCTATCATATTTCTTTGTAAGTGCACGATAAGAAGCTAAAAAAGTGACGGGATTTGGCAACGGTTTTTGCCTGCAACGGTTTCAAATTTTCAAATTTTACCACGTCGATAAAGTCGTCTCAGTTCGAAATTAATGTTCACAACGGTACTTATCCCTATTTTTAATATCGGTTAAATTATACTATGTGGAGTTAGGCATCTACCTATTTTAGTGTAGTAAAACTATAACTTTTGCTCTTAAATTTTGGCGTGGCAGAAGTCACAGTTTTATAGTGACAAAACTGCAAACGCTCTGAAAAAAAAAATGTAATATCTAGACGTGTTGACTATATAGATATATTTTCCGTCGTATATACGACATATTGATACATTAAAAGTATGTCTACGAGTGAGGTACGTTGGCATTTATTTAAATTATTCTTATGTTCTCATAACCATTGGAAATTATCTAACTCACTAGGGGGAACCACGTTGCGAATACGTTGATATATAATAATGCATATTTATGTTGATTTTTGAACTCCTCCAGGATTCCAGGACTTCTTCCACACCCTCGAATTCCAGGAAGCTGGTACGGGGGGGGGGGACTTTTGATATGTTGTTCAACACATCAAGTATATAACATATAGGTATTCAAATTTCCATCTTTACAATAATTACTTCCGGGTTCAAACCTAAAACTCCCGCCACTAAGGTGTATACTAATAAACTAGGCAAGATAACTTCCATTAAGTTAGATTATATTATAACAAGTGCTAATACCAAACATGTATGGCTAATGTTTATGAAGCCAGCTTTAGTGACCATCGGGTTTTTTCGCTCAAACATTGTCTCAATGAATAAAAAATTAATATTAATAGGATAACACTCGGAGTAGTTTCCACAAACACCAAAACACTTTCACTTCGCTCGACGCGCGTTTCGCCAACCAAGTTGGCATCATCCGGAGACGATTCAGTTTTAATCGTCTTCGGATGATGCCAACTTGGTTGGCGAACCGCGCGTCGAGCGAAGTGAAAGTGTTTTGCTGTTTGTGGAAACTACTACGAGTGTTACAGTTACATCAAAGGTTCCAGCCCTATCCAGTATTAATAGGATATACCTACTAACTTCATTAGATTTAGAGATAGGTACCTCCATCTGAAAAAAATCTAGAATATTTGGCATCTGCTTTTTAACATACTTCAGTAAGGTGTATATGAGCTATGATATAAATTTTAGAATTGAAATTTTTATAAATTTGTTGTATGATATTTCCCTTTGATACAAGTCTTTGATAAGACTTGTCCCTTTAAAACCACAGTTCCACAGTAACCAAACAGTTCAGTTAAAATCATGGGTAATTAGGAAATTAAACAAGCTAGTGAATATTTAAAAAATGTATATCTACTAGTTATCTGAAGAATTAAACACTGTTGAATCACTGAACTTCTATAAAAAAATAAAATTGATTATAACAATCTTCTTAAAACAACTAAACAGGACATTTATAAGAATTTAATAGATACCTCAAATAATAAGCCTAAAACAGTTTGGAATCTGGTTAATAGGGAAATTAGTAAAAAAAAATTGTGTCTGAACCATGATGGTGAAATCTACTCCTAGGGATACAATCCTAGGGAGGTAGCAGACATATTCTTTTCCAATGTAACTGATGTTATATGAGAAATCAGTTTGGTGACAACATATCAAAATACTGTACGGAAATACGAAAGTTTTATTAGTAATACTGCTATTACTGATAAAACTTTCTTCTTCATTCCAGAATGGAAAGAAGATGTTACAAGTGTAATAAAAGATTTAAAGAATAAAAAAAGTAGCCGATAATGTTTCGGTTAAATTTGTAAAAAAGATAGCCGAATTAACCTATCAATGGTAACGGGTTTTTCCTAGCATTCTAAAAACCGCTAAGTTGTTGTTCCTATTTAAAAAAAAAATTACCCACAGAATATAGCTAACTACCTCCCAATATCGATCTTGAGTGTTTTTTAAAATTTATGAGAAAATTGTTTACATCAAAATGTACAACTTCTCGACATATTTTACATAAAAATCAGCATGGTTTTCGGAGAGGCAGATCAACGCAGTGAGCGGCCTGTGCTTTGCTTGAGCAAGTCTTTTACTCGACTTGACACGTGCCTTCCATTGCCTCAACTTATATTTTGTTGAAAATAAACTGTTCAACTTGGGATTTAGGGGTATATGCCTGAACTGGCCGATGACCTTCTGAAAAGATGGGCAATCTCAGTGAAAACGGGGGCGGTTACATCAGAATACCGTAAAGTGAATGCGGGTGTATCGCAGGGTTCTGTGCTGGGACCACTTATATTTTTGCTATTCGTCAATGACCACGGGAAATGTAATTGGATGTTTTGTAGAATGGTGCAATGCAAATGATTTGATGGTTAACATAGATAAAACACACTGTATATACTTTCAGAATAACTTTATACACAAAAAGTTCGTAAATCATTTCAAAACTGTAACATAAAATCAGTTGATTAAACTAAGTTTCTTGGGATTACTGTGGATCAGGATCGTTCATGGGCAATTTCAATTTACTCAGGTGACTATAATAGCCTTGTATATAGTCACCTGAGTTATAACGTCGTATTCTTTGGTAACTCCACAAAAAGCCAGAGAAATTTTATTGCACAGAAACGCATAATGTATTTGGTATTCATCAGAGAGTCTTGCAGGCCCCTTTTTGTGAGACACAAACTGTTTACCTTTTCTTGCATTTTTATATATAAAATTTTACTACACATAACACAGAATCTAAAAAAATTAAAGAAAAATAATTTTAACCATGACTATCAAACCAGGGATTGCAAAATGTTATGCATTCCTAAGGACAGTACTAAACAATTTAAGAAATCCCCGTTGTACATGAGCATAAAGTTCTATAATCACTTACCGATGTATTTAAACATTTTAAGTGAAAATACTTTTAAAAACAACAATGAAATAAAAATTTACTCCTAGAGGAGGCTTATTTATTATAGTGTAGAGGAATTTTTTAATCATAATTTTGTGTAAATATGTTGTTTGTGAAACGTACACTGTGATTGTGATATCAAACTGTGACCTGTCCTATACATTTATATGTCTAAAGGATTAATAAAGATCTAAAGATTTATTCATTTATATTTATTTATTTATTACAATACGCGCCTATGTATTTTTTTATCATGAACCGGCATAGGATGGCCCAGGAATTTTGGTATGTTGTTCAGTACACTAAATAGAATATTTCTAGCAATTTTCAGATCAATTTACATAATTTTTTTCAGGCTCAACCTCTAATATGTCTGGGCTAAATGTCAATTTCCTTCTGCTGATTAGGTTGGAGTAAGATAGCCCTGTTGCGTTCTTAAATTCGTATATACTTTACTTAAAATAGGTATCCGAAAAATCTACTGCACCACAACTTATAGGCACATTTCAATACTTAAGTCATTTTGTTAACTGTTTAGAAATACATCAGAAAGGATCCTTAGAAATATTTTGTAG
The DNA here is from genome assembly GCA_964058915.1 of Tetropium fuscum. NCBI lineage: Eukaryota > Metazoa > Arthropoda > Insecta > Coleoptera > Cerambycidae > Tetropium > Tetropium fuscum. The sequence continues at coordinate 142,001 of CAXKVY010018575.1, read as the reverse complement.
AACATTGCAAATCCCACAGATCTACAACTTGTTTTCATAGAAAGATGTTAACAAATTTGCTTAATTTCCTCGTATTGTAAAAATATTGCACAGTAAATAATAAAATTAGTAAATTATTGTCAATTATTGAAGGAAAATATTGACGTACACGGAAATTAGTCAAATTTATGCGGAATAGAAGAAAAAAGTTATAATAGGCTGATATTTCTAGGATAGTTAGCTTATGTGTGTAAGAATACATATCAAAAAAGTGCCCGCCCCTAAGTGGTAAGCTTCATCTCTATCTCACCCCCTTTAAGGACATCGCAACGAAAAAATATAAGTATAGAAAAAGTAACAAAATTCTCTACAAAAAATGCTCTATAGTATGTATCGATTTTTCTATTACTTTTTATGTTATTAAATCGTAAACTGTAGGGTTAAACAAAAATGAAAGCCTCATTATATTGAATACGGTACTTAATCGAATACAATGCAGCCCGATAATATTTCAAATGATCCAACACAATCCTAACCGCCTAATTCATACATATGCTTGAGAGAGAGAAATATATGTTGTTTTGATCTGCCTATGCCTTTGAACTTACGGCTGTGCCTTTATCTATATTTGATGAAAAAGGACGGATGAGAAAAACCAAAAAGTCATCATTGTATCAAATTTTCAAATCCGTACCAATTCGTCCAATCCAAACGTCCAATTAATGTCGCCACCTGTGAATATGTAACTGATGGCGGTAATCTAAGTCATAGTGTTATATGGTCGAGTCAGGGCACATTTAAGGAGATTTACAGCACATACGTTAAATTTAATTATTTTCGATGGTTATGGTAATAATCCTATGAGCATAAAAGGTATTGAACGTCAACAGAAAATTTTAACAAAACATCTCCCAACGTTATTTTTGATCAAAATACGCCAATTTCAGACCCTAAAGAAAAATTATTAAGCAACTTTGCCAGCAAAGAACGATTGATTTCTCAACTAGTTCACACCTTTCAAAATGAAGAGATACAAACTATAACCGCGGATGATGATGCTGATACAGTTATAGTACAAACCGCTATACAAAAAAGTTTTAGATCAGAAACGGTCGTAATGATAGGACAAGATGCCGATCTCCTTACCTTAAATATTGCCTTGACGCCAACTGAAAAGGATATTAGGGTACTAAGGGAGTCCCAAGGTAATATAAAAGCAATTTTTAGTTCTAAAGATTTACAGTTGTCAAATGTCCTTAATAACTTAAGAGAAACAGGTAGTGACAGAACGTATGCTTTTTTTGGAAAAGGCAAACTCCAAACTATTAATTTATAAAACTCGGAAATAAATTTACAAGAAGTTGTTAAAACCTTTAACAAACCAAATGCTACAGGATATTACTGAGGCTGGGAAAATATTTACTCTTGCACTATATAAAGCACCAAAAAGTAACACATCAATAAATCATCAGAGGTATGTTCTGTTTAACACCTCAGCTGGGAATTCTAGTCAAACGGTTACTTTGGCAAGGCTACCCCGTGCGCAGCTTTGCAACAATATTCGTTGCTGCTTTACCACCAAACTCAGGCTTGGCATGAAAATGTTTTGGAGCCAGAAGAATGGGGACGCAAGAAATCAGGTGATATTTTAGACCTGCTTTGGTTGGTTTAAAATGTTCGGTTATGTGTATGAACTGTCACGGACAAGGATGCTTCTATGCGGACCAGACCGATGCAATTGGATTTGAGCAAGAATAAATGCCTTTAGTGTATTACGCCTCAAGGGGAAACCACATAAAAAAAATGCACCGACAAACTCTACTTCCTGGGTGGTGTGGAAACGAGTTTGGTTTAGAAATCACTAATGACTAATTTTGGTTCTTGTTAAATTCTATATAATTTATAAAAAGTTGTTGAAACCGAATGCTACAAAATATTAGTAAGGCTGGATATTTAGTTGCCATCCAAAAGCGTTTTTGTTACCTACTCCTAACTTTGCCGTAGATTAGCATGAAAACCCTTGATAATCTGCAAACGACTTATAGGGCATGTTTTATAGAAAATTTAAAAATTTATTCTGAATATTTGTTAATACTACTATTTTTGTCGTAGAATGTTACATTTTCAAGATATTATTGAAAACCCAGCGCGGTGTCATTATAAGGGTGAAAAGGGATGAAGCTCACCAGTTAGGGATGGGAACTTTTCGATCCTGTATTGCTACCCCTATCAACTGTCGATTAAGAAAATATTAGCTTATTATAAATTTTTTCTTCTATTTTTGCTAATTTCCGTGTACTATAATTAACTATTTATTTAACGTCTACGAGTATTGATCAAATTTGATCACAATATCTAGTTTGTAGTTAAACATAAATATTTTTAGGAAAATTGGTGAAAACTTTTAAATTTGATATGGGGAAAATTATATCCAGTTCCATCGGCATTCCCTTAAACATGCAAGTCTTCTATTACCGATTTATGGTGTGTCTGTTTGAGGTACTATTTTTCATTGTAAATCTGTTATGTTAATTAATATGTTCACTGTTATAGAAAAACTGATTTATTTTTCATTGCAAATTGTTACAATAATGGTGTCACTTATGTATTAAGAATTTGTGTGCTTTTCAGGTGGCCGGGTGCTTCATTAATAGTGATACGAGGGCACAAGCACCTCCACGAATGCGCCTACATTGGAGATAACTCATCTGAAGAACTGGAGGAATTAATGGAGGCTATACGAGAAGGTACATATATTGACCCCAATATTAGCAAAATCCACGACAACAGCACCAAGGATGCGCCTGCAAATGATCCAGAGATGATGAAGAGACACCGACCAGATGTTGAGTTCCATAGTCCACTTCATAAAAACAACACTAAAGGTCACACCATCGATAAAATTGTAGATGCATCTGAGATTACAGATCCAAAAACTATGCAGACTTTGCTAGATGCCCTGGAGCAAAAATCGAAGAACTACAAGAAAGGTAGGTTGTTGCCACAGGAAACGAAAACCCATTCGCATAGAAACTCCACAATCGCTAAGGATGAAACACGGAATTTTAAAATAGAGCCGCCCAAAAATCGTAGTACGTCTGAGGAAGTGCTGACTGATATTCTAGAGAAGCTGAAGGGATTAGGAGCAAAAGGGTCAGATGTATTAGAAAAACTTAATCAAGAATTCAATCAAGAAGGCAAGCACATGGGTGAAACTATCATTGATACAAAGGGAAGGCACTATTCTAAACCGCCTGTTAGCTACGGTGACTATATCGACCAAGCAAGGCGAAGAAAGCGTGACTTAATTCTGTCCACGGCTGCAGAGATGAATAAAGATGATGAAGAAAACGATAAGGCTCTGGAAGAGGTATGCATATTTCACTCTTAATGGTAATGCTATTTTCAAATTAATATCAATCAAATTTTTGTTTCAGGGCTTCGTTCCAGATGGAATAGCTAATCACAGAGGTGCTTTTAATGAAACAACTTTAAACGATATGAGCAACAGCGAATTTTGGTCATCTTTCTCGAGTTCTGAAGAAGCTCTGTTGAATTGCGCTGGACTGATATTGAACCTGCCATTGACGCCACATCACAAATGTCATCCAGACTTAAATGAAGAGGATGTTAAAGAGAGCTACAGGGACAACACAGTAACTTATAAGTAAGTTACTCCTAAATAATTTTTAATTTGATATTTCGTTGACCCTAGAATAACATCAAATTAAATAGGTACTCTTTTGTGCAGCAAACTCGAATCTATAAAATAACCTCGACATTATAGTGCCTAACCGCCTAACCTGTTTTAGGGTACCAACTAATGGCTACTACTTCTTCGTGTTTAATAGCGAAAACGAGGTCCAGCCCAATTACATACGAGTGCAGTTCGATCTAGAAAAAACCGTGTACAATGTATCAAACCCTGTGGCGTTCTGTTCCAATATCTCCAATTCTTGTACGCTCGATCTGAACTTCTTTTCTTCGGAAAAGCTGGTAATGGAGTTACCCGTGAATGAGAATCACACTCTGTGGAACGAGGAATTCATAGTAGTGTCTGAATGTGAGCCCAGGACGGCTATTTACGCCATATGCGTGATATTAGTGCCTATACTTGTTATAGTATTTGCATTTTCGTGATTTTTTTTTGAATATATTTGTACACCTAAGTAAGTATTAAGGAAATTAAAACTCCATATAGCTAATTTGTATATAATATAGTCTGCAAGTACAAATTAATAGTATGAATATTTTATAAATATATTTATATTAAATGAAAGCATATAGTTTTCATTATTGTCCTTTTACCTATTTCCCAAAGTCCTGGTATAATAACGTAAAATTAGGTACGTATACAGGGTGAATTTGAAATATATGTGAATATTTAAACCTTAATACCTCAAGGGATAGAGAAAGATGCAAACTGCCAGGCGGAATGCACATATCCTGCTAAAACAAGGACAATAACACAACTTCCCCACTTACTCCATATTCGGCCTACTTACCCCACATTCAAACCATGAAATACCAATGCAGAGTGTATATTTTAGGTAATTCTTTAATAATTTTTTGCCTTCTTATTTTTGACTTATTTTACCAAATAATAATTTCCCATTAGTCATTATTTAAAGTTAAATTTTGTCATTAGTTTGAAGCTTAAAATTAACCTATTTTAAGCAAATTGACAAAGACAACTAAATATTAAGGTACTGAAAAATGAGAAAATCAATGTATACATATATCAATGTATATATCCTGGCCCATGTAAAGGCCAGGAGCAGCTGATATATGACAGATACAGCTTTCTGATTGTGTATCCAGTATATCAATAATAGGGAACATTCACATTCTTTTTTATTTTAAAAAAATGTTCTACCATACTGAAAAATAAGATCTGCAAAATATGACGCCCTAATTCCCAATAATAAATTTGTTATAAATTATTAAAGTCTGGCGCGCGAGCGAACCGTTTAAAGTCTTTCAAACAGATTCAAACCTCAGGTTCAGGAAACCTTTCAAACACGTTCAAAGTCGTGACGCCACAGGCTACAATTTACAAATGACGAGAAGACCGCTTCGGTCGGCTAAGGGAGACTCCAGCACTTGACCGCTTGTTTTTATAGTTCATTCACATAGGTTGGGTTTTAGGTTATAATGATAAATAAAAACACAGGGCGCTTCGTCATCTGATAGTGAAATGTAAAGCGCATGCTTCGTTCCACTCTTTGAATCATCTTTTCTTCTCCCTAAACGACACGTTTTTCTAGCGTGTATTATCTAATTGTGCAACAATGTCTTGCAATTGCAAAATTTTTGAAGTGAAAACTTCTTTAGGCGCGCTCTGCACTTTTATTTTTGTGGGTGTTGAATGAGACTGGGCCATCACGCGTCACGTTGTTCTATGTATCGCTCCTGCGGGTAAAGTCGGGTAAAGCGCGCCTTTAAAGCATTTCAAAGACCCTTATTGTGATTGTGTAAAATCCGTAGAAAAAGCCAATTCAAAAATTTTTGACGTACTTACATGTCAGTTCCTGACACGGGACCTACAAAAATGGACACAGGCCCTGAAAACAGCATCAAAATTGAAGATATGTGCAAACTTGCAAAGAAAAGACATATCACTGAGCAAGGTACGTCTTTCGCACACCTTTCAACAACCAAGAAACCAAACATCACAGCTACAAAATCCGCTGCGGAAATAAAAACGCAAAGCAAGTTCCAAAGCCTGAACACGGTAGGCAAAACTAACGGTAACCAAATACCTGAGAGCCCCACCGGCCAATCTAGGAAAGATACGAAGCTCGCGTAAGGAGAAATCGAGCCAAAAGAGGTCAAACCGCCCCAATCCTTGTTCATGAGGGCCTTAGATAACCACAAGCGGATGACCCAATACTTAAAAATCAACCTGAAATGCAAATTCAACTGGAAACGTTTCAGTATATAAAATGGTCGTATTGATTGGCCATTTTATATACTGAAACGTTAGAAGACTGGCACACATCTATGGAAACTTTTAAACAATGCAATCTAGCATATCATACATTCACCCCCAAAAGAAGTAAGACCCATGCATTCGTCCTGCGAGGACTCCGTCAAGACGGTATAAGTACTGAAGATATTAAAACCGAATTGGAACAAGGCTACCAGTTGAAGATAACAGCAATATACAAGATGAGCGGTACAAAATACAACAGTTATATGGTAGTAACCGACAATACTATAACACTGAAACATTTACTAAAAACCGTGAAGATCATCGAGTACAATGCCGTCCGATGGGAGCGCCATATAAATAACAAAATCATTATCCAGTGCCACCGTTGCCAGAGATGGGGGCACGTCACCTCCAACTGGCACGGGGAGCCGAGATGCCTGTGCAGCAAGAACCACCTCACAAAGGGAATGTGACAGGAAGGACAATATCTCAGGAGGTTCCGTCTGGCCGGGTTACCGTCCAATTGTTTTCCTTTCTGTATCGAATTGAATTGAATTGGATTGAATCGAATCGACTGCCGAAGTGATGGTCCGTCGCAGTACTTACTAACTAAGAGTAGGTATTTTGGAGCGACACACCCAATTTTTTTTTTGTATAGTGAGATACATTTTATTTTTAACCTATAAATTTTGACTAAAATATTCATTAAGACTCCATAGCATGTACTAATTTCCTTTATAGATCAGAGGAGGGATATAAGAAAAATTGGACCGATTACTGTACCGGCAAGATCCGGATTACTAATCTTTGAGGTATTACCAGCTATTATCTATTGATAAAATGCGTTCCTTACATTTTGCAATCTCACTTCCTTCTGCCTCCCTGTCTAATACGAGTCAATGACAGTATAAAAATGTATATTTGTTCTACAATATCTGTATATTGATTTTAGCACTTTCCTCTGCTACATTAGATTTGGTGGTGACCTAAAAATCAAATGAAATATTCATACCCGTATCGTGGGAATATAAAACATAATCCTAAGTATAATTTGCTCGACACGCGCTTATTAATCCCCTCATCCCAATTAATTAGGGTTTAGGGGTGACAAAAGATGGGATTATAGATTAAAAAAGCAGAAGGGTATTTAATAAGCTAATTTAAAGCATTTTAGAGCTATTCACAATATCCACACCACATAATATTTTCAATTTGATAAATTAGGTAATTTGGTTATTTTTGTTTATTATTTTTTATCCATGTTCAGTCAGTTGTTAATAGATTTGCGGGAACATGGAGCTATTCTATCAGATTAGCGTGTTGTATCAGCCTGAAACAGATCATCGCGCGACTGATACCACTTGAAGGGTGACAGGGACAGGGGGTGGTTCATCCCTTATTGACTTGTGCCCCTCCTTCATTCAGATTACCATATTGACGCGTCAAAACACCCTTTGTTGTCACATTAGGCTCGAGTGCTCCTGAAAATTAAAATAAACAACTGATTTTATCAGATTTTCTGCTATCATGGGAACTGTGGTTAAATACACAAAATTTACGACATTACAAATATATAGCCCTCGGGTAGGTACTGTAATAAATATTTGGGAATTGCCGATATTTTTTAATCGACGAAAACTGCCAGTGCCCCCAGCTTTTTGGAGGTCGCAAGCTTGCGCGTTATTATGCAATTCAATGAAGTCAAATATTCCTTTATGAGCAATACGTTAGCGTTACAATTTTTTTAAATAAAAATGGACATTAAAACAATAGAGGATGACCAAGTACCTAAATCTGGATCACAACCGTTAGGTAGGTAATTATTCATTATGTGACAGAGGTTTCAGATAAGAAATATATGTTTTATTAAAAAAATATAATTGAAAATTAGTCAGAAAAAACTATAATTCGATATAGAATCTGGGTTTTCTTTTACTCTGTATTAATAATTCCACATTTTAATACAATAGAACGAGCGCTTAAAAGCAATTTTTAAAGAGTTAGAAGATTCAAAAACACTGGTGTTATTTGTAATAATTGTAATAGGCAGATTAATGAGGTCGGCAATAAATTTGCAATTTCTATTTTATTATATGTTCAAGTTTTAGCGTTTATTAATATAATTTTAATTTACCTTAACTGCTCTCCTTCTGCCTGAAACAAATTATAAATACCTAGTCAATGAACAAATGTATAAAAATAAAATGTACCTGAATATATTTTACATCGCCATGTGCAATAATATTTGACTGGAAATAAATTGATGTGGTATCCAATTTCTAATCTGTTTGTTCTCCTGCGAAGGGCGGTTACACAGAGGAAAATAGAATGAGGGGCGGGACTATGTTATCTCTCCCTTGCAGGTACCGAATTTATACTTGCACAAACATTATAGACGGATTACACAGCTGAAAAAAGACTGTCATTGACGTTCCCTAATAAAATTGTATACTTATTAATTCCTCAGCAATTTTGTATTAGTCTATGGAATTGGTACATTTTCCCTTGCATCAGATGAGATAGTTCTGATTTTTATATTTATTGTATGTGATGAAGTGGTGATGACAACTCCAAGTTTTCCACCTTGGAAGCCCTCCGGATTATCCATTGTTAAAAACGTTAAAAACCATTAAATTTTCGTTTTTCGTTTTTCTTTAGTTTTTGTCAATTTTTACCACCAAGGATCTGTGTTACGGCAAAAGTCACTATGTACACTTTTCAAGTAGACTAAATTTGCAACAAAATGAAAACAATCTGGTCTCAAAAATAAAAAAAATCAGCATTTTTAGACCTATATTTATTAAGAATTTTAGAATTAATTTAGACAATGGAGATGTTCAAAGTGTCAAAAACTTGAACCTGTACTCCATGCTGTAAGAGGATTCGGTAAAAGGAAATAATTGCTATAATTATTAATTATTGGCTTTTCAAAATTGACAATAACTTTTAACAGCCTCGTTAACAATAATTATAATAAGTAAGCATACCGATGAGTTTCCATATGGCTGCTGTTGTTATTTCTTCAACATAAAACTGAGATTAAATATTCTCACGATTACAACACGAGGAGGTGAGATTCAGCATCTTGTCGAGTATGTTTATAATTTCATAATTTATAAAAACCAATATAACACGTTCAGTGTAACGGACTAGTTTTCCTATTTCCAATTTCTTAAAAAGAGAAAGAAGGATTTGATCCATCGTCGCGTCGATTCTATGTTTTGTGTATTGACTTAATTCTAGGATTCTATTCTACATGAAGCATGAAAATTTAAGGTTATGTTCTCTTAAACAGGTAGATAGCCGCGTTAGTGCACTTATTGTAATTTTAATTATGTTTTGATATAATGTAAATCAAGTTATTAATGACATATTATTGATTGAATCAACCATACCTTACTATTTGGCTCGGTTATTTTTTTTACGTACATACCTATCTAAAACGTGTACCTCTAACACTAATCATACATACATTTTGCGTGGAGGTAAATTTTTGCAATTTAATTTAAGGCACCAGCAGGTAAGTATAACTTTTTAAATGTGCGTTTGTAGCTGGTTTTTATTTTTAAACTAAACGCAAACATTTTCTTACTTATAACTTACAGTTATTGTATGTTTCATTTTGTTATCCATAACAGAATAAATTTAGGTATTGCGGTGCAAACTATCACTGTTTTAACACTTTTTTTTAAAGCAGAAATCCATTAATATTATATACCGCGGGACTGAAAGACTAAAAGTGCCTCAGTCGCAAGGTATATACGATATTTCTCGTACTTCTGAATTTGAAACGTATACATAATATAAAAAAAGCACATAGAAACTTTTATAGAAACAGAGATAATTATTCTGCATACAGATAATGGGAGTCACTGGTTGGCAAATTCGTAACCATAGTAATGATACGTTGTGACAAGATTAATTTGGAGATATTGTCATTGCTAGTGTCATGTGCTCGATTATGAGTAAAGAAGGTGTATCTGATATTGATAAAAGGGCAGACGAAGTAGGTCAATATCTGCCGCATTCACCCAGGAAAGACTGGTCAATATGATGAACTGCAACAACATCGATTTAGGTAAATATTAAATCAATAAATCACCTGTTACATTCTTTTGTTTGTAATTTTATGCTTCCGGGATTTTCGTCAATATTTAATTCCGGGATGACAGAAAGTGACACTTCAGTCCCTGTCATAAGGGAGTGAAGTTATTATTTCAGTCCCGGAAGTATCCCATTAATTTAAGTAATTGCAGAGATTATTTTAATTCTATTTATATTTACCGCCTTCTTTAAAGTTGATTACCATAAAGTGCTACTTTATCACCTGCATCTGGTTGGACATAATCAATAATAGATGGCGCCACAAGAGCCTTGTGCTGCTAACGGAAAGCATTGGAACGAAGTCTCTTATTTGGTTACTCATATAGTCTAACATGTCAGAAGATAATGGACAGCCATATCCGGCATAGATTATTATGGAATATCACTAAATATATTATTATAATCTGTATATACTAGCATCTAAAAGCATATCTCAAGCCTCATCATTGGGCCATTTGTACTTCCTCCGCTATCTATTATACTAATAAAACACTAATACAATCAATATCACGCTAATACAACAATTGCTTATGATCCTAATATCAATGAACTGTTTTCAACAATTTTCAAATTTCAGTAATAACTCATTTCAATTTTGATCATATTTCCTTATATTAAAAATAATTTCTAACTAGTTCATGAAGAGTAATATCAAATAATGGGTAATTTGTAAATTACCCATTGTAAATTGCCCATTTTAGAGACTAATTTAAATGTTATTGTGGTTACTGCCACAAATCTACGGCAAGTGACACGTGTAGGGCACACTTTTATTGCGAAACGTGCTGGGAAATACCTGGGGTGACTTTCTATTCATCGTTTTTTTTATATGAAAATTAAAAAGGGAGCGTGTTCAGCTTTGATCCATGAGGTAACCACATAAATGATGAAATTTTTCATTCATTGTTGGCTACTGTACGATATATTATATTATGGTAAAGATATTTATTTTCATCATATTTCTTATGTTGGAAGTAATCTTGGGATTGTGGCAATAAATTATAAAAGAGAAATTAAACAAGAATACAGTATATACAATATATACAGTATGTCCGCGGATTGAGCTTACCAGAGGACAAGTGGACCAAGAATAGAGAGAAAGATACGAAAGAAGGCATTTTTGATAAAAGTTTTTGCTTGTTTAGAAAATATGGATCACCATGACGAACTTCAATTTTGTTATATAGGGTATGTCAAAAATGCAAAAATTTTTATGTAAGAGTAAATATACCTTATTTTGGAAGTTTCGAAAAAAAAGCATTCTTGATAAAGGATTTTCCTGGAAAAAAGAGTTACGAGTCACGTTATCAAAAATTAATTTTTGAAGTGAAAACTACTTTGGGCGCGCTCAGCACTCTTATTTTTATGGACGTTGAATGAGACTGGGCCAACACGCGTCACGCGTCATGCTCGGCTATGTAACGCTCCTTCGGGTAAAGTCGGCTCGAGTCGACTAAGTGAGAGAGGATCAGTCGGCGCTTGCGTCTATGGTCGCGCTCAGTCGAGTAAAGTCCACGCGTTGACTAAGAGAGAGAGATACACTTGAATCTAAAGTATTTACAGCATACGTTAGCTTCCATTTGCCTATTGTTTCATTCTTAGAATATACTAGCAGTGAAGAAGTCCAATCAGAGGAAAATTCCACAATATAATTCACAAATATTATTGTATATTTTGTAACTAATATTACTTCATGGGTACAGAGATAAGAATATTTTATTCTCTTTTAAAATATTCTGAATACGACTTTTTCACAACTTCCAACAATATATATATATATATATATATATATATATATATATATATATATATATATATATATATATATATATATATAGAGATATAGATATATATATATAGAGAGATATATATAGATATATATATATATATATATATATATATATATATATATATATATATATATATATATATATAATATACAGAGATAAGAATATTTTATTCTCTTTTAAAATATTCTGAATACGACTTTTTCACAACTTCCAACAATATATATATATATATATATATATATATATATATATATATATATATATATATATATATATATATATATATATATATATATATATATATATATATATATATATATATATATATATATATATATATATATATATATATATATATAAACTTAATGAAACTGATGATAACTTATATGTTTATAAATGCTAAACCGTTTTTAACGCATGGAAGATCAGGATCCCTCGGGAATGTATAGGGGTTAAGGCGGAGTTCGTAGCAAGCCACTACCTACCCTCCGCACCATTGGCTAAAGCGGGGGTGTCTGAATTCTGCTGATAAGGTTCCAAACGGGATGTGTGATGCTGATACTGTTAAATTGTTATTCCGGTCACTTCCATAACTGAGGCCTGTTCGCGTGTTCAGTGAAATTATGTGAAATATTTAAAAAGAAAGTGAAGTGTCTGAAGAGGGCATTAAGATTCAAGAAATAATTAACTAATATAACTAGCACCTATGGTAAGACAGTATGCTATCCTAGATTTAATTCTCTTTACATGGCCAATAAAAGTGCGTAATTTTTCGCTAATATCAGATGTTTGGGTAGGTACCTAGATATGACATTAAAACATATAGAAACGGTTTGTTACCATCGTTCTTAAATGCATAACTTGTAATTTTAAATATTTTGTTGAAAACTTTTGTTGAAGATACTATTATTCGTAGGCATCTTATTTTCCTTGACGTTTAATTTTTTTTATATAAACTAAATAATGCTCGACAAAAAAAATATAAATATATTATGTACCTCAAGCATTGCACATACGAGTATTATTCTGAATTTTCAGTAATTTATAGATTTTCTATGAGATATTATACAAAGAATATACTAGAACTTTTGACAATCATATACAATATTATTATACGCATTGACGGATTATTGAATCTGGATCCCTAAAATAAGTCAGTTCTTCATATCCTTTTAATAGTTTATTTTTAATTGTGACGTGTATTTATTCAAAATTTTGATATTCATATGATCTTACATATAAAAAATGTATTAATTTTAAGGTGTTGTAACCTTATTCTTCTCTTCTTATTCTTTCTTTGAAAATTACATATCTATTAATTATTTATTATTTGTTCGTATCTTATTTATTAATTCACATTATGTAATTAATAAGATCGTAAAGTAAAAGCATTTGTTCAAAGTTTTGATATTTATCATAAAAAGAATGTAAAATTAATTTTTTACGTGTTATTTATGAAATATTAAATTTTCTAAATAATTTTTTATATTTATTTAATTTAGTCTAATAAGTCTATCTTTCAGACTTATTGCGAGTTCTGAAGATATCAGTTTTCCATCTGAATGCATCGTAATTTCTCTGTATGACATTAAGCGCAACAGTTAAGTCGCTTACAACTTCTTCAAAGATTATTGAAGAGTACAAATTTTTCTCTACCCCATTTACCTCTATTTCTGATGCCACTAAACAGCACGGCTTAATAATATACCACCAAATTCAACAATGGAAAGGAAATATTTTAAATCCTTTTGAATGGGTTTGGAAAAAAATCTAAAAGTGGATTAATGCTAATTAGTGCAACCAAGCAACTTCGTGTACAGCAGATTTTACTGGAGCAATTAGCTTGTAGGTGCACAAAAGGTTGTCACGAAAACTGCGGCTGCAGAAAATCAGGAATTAGGTGCTCCACGTTCTGCAAAAAATGTGTGAACACGCTGATGTTACAGAAGTTGCGGAAGATGTCCAATACGACGCGACGTTGATCAATATATTGATATTCAATTCTAAAACACTACGGGAGTAATATAATAGATATGTAATTTACAAAAAAAATTCTTAAAAATAGCTATAAATTAGTATGACGTTAAAGATTTTTTATATCTAATATTTTATAAATATGTATATACACGTCAAAAAAAAATATCATTCTCTTTCATATTGAAGATCATCTAAATATCAAAAGTTTGAACGAATACTTTTACTTTAGGAAATTTTAGGTTACGTAATGTGAATTAATAAATGGCAGATACGAACAAATAATAAACAGGTAATAAATATAATTTTCAAAGAGAGAATCTATAAAGTTTTTGAGAAATATGGTATAAAGGTATAAAATAAAATCGTAAAAACGTAGGTAACTTTGAACGACTGTATCTCAGCCTTTTATCAAAAATACTTTGAACGATCACCATTTTGACAAATATTACGCCAGTTTTATTTTTTGTGAACCATTGCATATACATAAATTCACTCAGAAAGAAGTTATACACAAAAATGTAAAAGAAATCATTTATTTTGAAATAAATTTGTTGATAATTTGCCATTATCACCGTCCTGAGTATAATTCAACAGCGTTTAAAATGGACAATAAAAGTTTGCCTAAGCTAGCTCTGCTTAAGAAAAAAAATAAATTAGTAGGTTCGTACGATGGGTATCGAAGCGAAAGGTACTAATTACCCGTGGACGCCACTGACCGTTACGTAACTAAGTCAGATGGTTCCCAACTATACTGGGTGTCTAAATTCCCTCAGAATCCGTCTGTATTTGTGGTATAAAAAAAACAGAGCGTTGCATAGCGTTAATCGATAATGTTATAAAATAATCATAGCATTAATCAATAAATGCACAAGGTTATATTTAAGTCCTTGCAAGAACACTAGAAAAAAAATCAAACAACAAAAATAACGCAACTGGTTCGCAAATAATATACGCTAAGAAATCATTAACAATCTGGGACATACCAAGGTGTTAGTCTATAATATAAATCAAATCGATAATGCCGCAAAGAAACCTGTAATAATTTATACCTGAATCCTAATCACGAATGAGAGAGGACGCGCCTAGTGACTTTCATAATATTATATTAGAAAATGTACATACATACAATATACTCTCAAATATTAAAATTATGTCAACTAACGATTCTAGCTAATTAAGTTTACTATTTTTTAATTTAGACCTAATTTAGTTTACCATTAATTGAAGAACAACTGAGACGTCACTCATGGCTTAAATACTTTACAAGTTTGAACCTTAATTCAGGATATTACCAGATTCCACTGGCAGAGGAATCCATACCTGCTTTTGTAACGCAAGATGTTCACTGCGAGTTTACCACAGTGTCATTTGGTCACACGTCCCTGCCGTTTTTCAGAGAATGTTGCTGTTGCTGTCTTAGGCCAGTTACGCTATAATAAAGTCAGTGCTTATATGGACGATGTGTTAATTCCTGCAAAAATGATCGGGGAGTCATTTGATATTTTGCGTGAAGTTTTAGACAGTGGTTTGACACTTAATCTCGATAAGTGCAAGTTCTTGCAAGTAGAAATTGAATATTTGGGGGACATCATTTCTCAGTCAACTATAGAACGATCACGGCATAAAATTAAAGCAGTTAGTAATTTTCCTCGTTCTACAAAAATTCACCAGATACGGCAATATCTGGGGTTAACAAGGTATTTCCGTAAATTTATTCAAAATTATACTCAAAAATCTAAACCACTTTCTTCTTTGTTACAAAAAGACACAGTTTGGAAGTGGGAGGTTGAACAGGAATAAATATACCTTTAAAACACTTCCGGAACGTTTGACAACTGATCCAATTTTAGCACTATTTAATCAGCGTTTGGAAACAAAGTTGTACACAGACGCAAGCTGCTAGGGGTAGCTGGTATTCTAGTTCAAACCCGTGACAAAAATAAAAAGGTATTTGCTTACTTCAGCAGACAAACAACAAACGACGAACAAAAACTCCACTCGTATGTGTTAGAAGTTTTGGCCATAATGGCAGCTATCAAAATGTTTTGCCAATACCAATAGTACCAATACCAGGTGTAATTATTAATTTCTAATAGTAACTACTTAGGTAATACTCTTCTGGGTCATCGGTATTAAGGGTCAACTCGCGAAATACCTCTCAGAAGGACATCAAGCTAGTACAGAGTAATTCTCATGGTAAGCAGTGTAATATTCTAAGGTACTAAGCGTCAACTCGTACTCGTTCTGTGTAACTAAGTACGAAGGATGAACTCGCGACGTACTATAAGGACAAAGCAGTCAACTAATATAACATCAATAGGTAATGCCTTTGTCATTATTATACGTGTTTATATTAAAATCTACAATCGTAGTATATAAATGAATCAATAAATATTATGCATATACTAATAGGTAAGGTAATAGATAAATTAATATAAGTAAAATAGATATAATTGGCTATTCTGTGAGACAAACTCACCTCGTAGTTACTGTAGTTCAATTATTACATAAACACAAAGCACAACCGGATCACGAAACGTTAACTAGAAAGGCTTTCAGCTTTCATAGTGAATAAAGCTATTTCTGCATAAGTGGCTTCTGTCCGCATTAGACGAAACATCAAAATATAGTCTTCACATTGGCCATATGGTTAAAATAGCAAAGAATGAAGTGGATTTTAACAGCGATACACGTTTGAGTTCGTATTCAAGGGAATGCTATATAGAAATAAATATAAACATTGATCAATAATTAAGGGTGTCTTACATAAGTCTGTACTGTCTGTACTGTCAAAGCCACAATAATTACGGAATGGTAAAATAACAAGAAATATTTATATCGTTATATAATTTATCGTTAATAACAAATAATATCAAGACACTGAAGAATAATTTGAAAATAATAAAGACGGAACACATACCTCTTAACCTGTTTTTGGATAGTTGAGTGACTGGTATATTTTTTACCTATAATAGTTTTTCGTTATATCTATAATAACATTTTTTATCAGCAAAAAATTGAAGATATTTTTTCCGGACATAATTCTGTCCTTTATTATTATAGCGTTTCTTACAATATCGTTCTTGCGCAAAAATCCTAAGGATTTACAGTCGCGCTTAACAAAAACTAATTAGGTAATAGGCCTCTGACATGGTATGGTATTTACAATAGTTTATTCTTTCTAAGATGTGTACTGTATAACAAGGTTACAAGATTAGTGAAATTCGTCACCCTATATTGGGTTGTTTTTTGAACCATGGAATTAAATTTAAGCAACTCTAAATAGTTCTTAAATTCTAAGCAGGTGGCTATTTAAATATAACTATTTCATTATTATTCATTTATGTCCTCTCATATCATTTATGTCCTCTCATATGCTTTATTATATATTCGTTACCCATGTGATGAATTATATTATATTCGTTACCCCCTTTAGTTCCTCTCATAGTATTGTATCATAACCCACGTTAATTAATATGTCATATCTACTCTTCTTACGAATGAATCATTTTCAACCGACTTAAAAGAAGGAGTATGTTGTAAATTCGACTGTATGTTTTTTTTTGTTTGTTCGTTACCTCAGAACTCCGTCAGTTATAAATCAATATTAAAAATAATTTTTTTAATAAGAAAGGGGTGTTTTCAAGAGGGCATTTTAGTTTTATTGGCATTGGACCTTGGATTCAGATATACCAGAAGAAATGGCGAATGCGGGGGTCACAACCTAATTTATAGATATTACAAATATTGCCGGAAAAATCTCGTTTCTCTTACGATAAGGAGTTCAAGGCGCTTGAAGACTGCATGCATGAAATTTAAGCATGTTAAAGGCGTAAATAAAAGTGTTTCGCTTACTCATTTTCTTGAAGTACACAAGAAATTTGTTGCATCATTACTATGGACCAAATATTCAATGCTTAAGTCAACTCCTTCAGCTTTAAAAAAACATTGTAATCTCTAATTTTGATAAACTTCTAAGCTAACTTCTAAGATCAAGACAAAAGATTACAAGCCAAAAAATGAAAACTTGAACGCAATGATATTAACAAATTTCTGAAATAACCATCTGAAGGTGAATTTTTGCTCATAAAACAACTCTAATTACGGGGACTGCCAAAGCTTGCAGATGTGATGAACTGACTAATATGAGCGTGGAAAATGTCCAAGACACGGATAACTATTTGTATGTAATTATACCTGATACAAAGAACAAGAAAAGTCGTAGTTTCACAATAATGCAGGAAGGATTTCCAGTCAATACTGTAGAATTATGTCAAAAATATATATCCTTAAGACTAAAGAGTACCTACCACCATAAAAGATTTTTTATATTTTATAAAAATGGTACGTGTACCACACAATGCGTTTGAATAAATACTTTGTCAAAGATACCATCAAAAATTGCTTTGTACTTGGGTCTACAAAACCATCAGTGGTCATTGTGAGAAGATCATCCGCTACGTTATTGGCAAATCCAAGGGCGAACATTACAGCAATAAAATGACATGGAGGATCTACTGCAAAGGTCGCGGAAGGATATATAGAAGAATCCATTAACAATAAAATTGAGACTGCCCAGATCCCAGAGCCCAGTTCAAGTACTGGAAGCATACAATGTTTTATTATTTTTGAATCCTCAAACTGTGCTTCATTGTCCTTAAATATTAATATTAATTTATGTAAGTAAATTGTATAAATTTATAAATAAATCTTGGTTGTTTTGTTGTTTATAAAAAAAAATGGCGTGACAAAATGGCGTGACGAGGCGTGTGTTATGACTTAGAACTCACGCCTGTGTTATGCTTCCCTTAATTTATATGTATGCCTGCGAATAATGAGTGTATACTAGTGTCTGTTGGATAATAGCTACTTATGTAACCAGTTCGGAAAAGTACTATTTTATGTAACGAGCAGATTTCTGCGGAGCGAGCGCCAGCCAGTTCCGCAAAAGCATGCGAGATTGCGAGTTACACAAAATACTGTTTCCCAACGTGTTTCATATAAGATTATTTCCAATTTCGCCAATTTTACATTTTTTGAGAAGAAAACAAAGTTGTATAAGTTTAAAAACAGTCCAGTAGGTTGTAACTGTGTGACAACTCGTCACTTTCATAGCTTGTCAGGTGTAATTAACATACTATGAAATGAACTCTACAAAACCAGTTGCGTAATATTTTACTTCTCGTAACAGGTTGTGAAAAGTAAGACGTTTCCTAACGTCAAAGGGTTTTGAAAAGTCTCACTTTACATGTCAAAATTAGAAAAATGAACTTTACAAAACCAGTTGCGTAATATTTTACTTTTCGGAACTGGGTTGTGAAAAGTAAGACGTTTCCTAACGTCAAAGGGGTTTGAAAAGTATTACTACATGTCAAAATTATAAAAAGTAATATAAAGCAATTTCCTTGTATCTTCAAAGGGGTATAGAGGTAAAAATAAATGTTTTTAAACCGTTTTTATTATTCTGGGTTAGCTTAACGTACCATAGTACCATACACTTTTTAATGGTATGGAGTCAATTTAATCAATGGTTCTAATTATTGTGTATACTGATCTTCTATGGTTTGTACTTATTTCAGCCGATGCTAACTTACAGCATCTCCAGTCCTATTGACATGGAGTGGTCCGCTGATGGAGAAAACACCGATTATAGCTCTTCATCACCAAATGCTGGACGCTCCATTCAAAATCAAGATCCAGATTCGCTTTCAGATGATGACGATTTCTCTGACGAATTTTCTATAATAGACAGCGATGAAGAAAAGAGGATGGACATGCGGTATCAGTCACATCATATTATGCAGGTATTACATTAATTAATTAACAAAATTAACACTGCAATTAATTGAAAAAATATTACATAGTACCACGACCTACGAAAACAACCAATTCACATTGGTTGCTTTAGTGGGCGATCACCGCGAATCACAATTATGAGCTTAGTTCGAGCGTAAAGTAAAGCTCAAAGATCAAAATAGGAAACTGTATTTGCTGTATATTTAAATTACGACATGCATATCACTTCCTAATTCTAATGCTTTTATAGAGAATAACTACTTACTTAAAATTAATTTTTAATAGCGAACTAGTTCAAAGTTGATTGTTTTAATGTGTCTTATTTTCTACAAATTTAGGCCCCTACTGATGCACCAGTTAGGGGTGTAGTAAAGAAAATATTTACCAATACCAGGGAGAGATGGAGACAACAAAACGTTAGCGGCGCATTTGCAGAGCTAAGAAAATTGGTCCCAACGCATCCGCCAGATAAGAAGTTGTCCAAGAATGAGATACTAAGAATGGCAATAAGGTACGTGTACAGACATATCTATTACCCTCAGCAATTACATTCTGCATGAACTTTATATTAAAACATCATGTAAAACGGATTGCAATACACATATTATAAAATTCAAGGCCAAAAACAATTTTTTTTTCGAATTCATTTTTGAAGTAATTTTGATTGGGTGGGGAAATGGAATGCAAGGAAATAAGATGAGCAAACTTACATGAAAAATGTAAATTTTTGCATATTGACGTTTCTCCAGCGATTTCTGATCTTCTGCTTATTTCGCAACATCGATCTTGCTCACGTCTAATTACGAATGATTAGAGAGTCACAATATTGAGAAATTCTTCCAGCTTAAATCGCAATATTGATCTTACTCACGCCTAATCACGAATGATTAAAGAGTCACAATATTGAAAATTTCTTCTTACATGTTTTCTTTCTTAAAGGCGATGGTTTTAGTTTTCGTTTATTTCGTGATCAGAATTGTTTTGTAGGTGGATCGGTGTTAAATCTTTGAAACGAACACGCTTTTGATTTTGGAAAAACGTTGCATCGAAATCCGATCCGAACTGCGCCAATTAACTTTGAATAAGGCTCTTCTGATTTTTAATAGAAGATTTATTTCTGGTATCTAACACACCATGAGCAGAATACAGTTGCAAGAATTGAGTTTATATTGTATACGACTGCTTTGCAAAATAATTCCACTTCGATTTATAACTTATTCTAACAAAGGAAATGCGGATATTTCTAATGGTAATGCTGATATTGCTAAGATAGTATATTTTATTACTATTCTACGTAGTAACACTGATATGTTTTCATTATATATTAATGGAATAATATATTTGCAAAACGTCTTGATTAATAAAATATTTCTTTTGTTATATAATTTTTTACCCTATAGGTTTATTCCAAGATTTTCGTTTTCTTCTCGTCTTTGAGATATACACTGTCGGACAAAACTAAAGCAACACAGTAATGCAACAGTAAATAATATTTATTATTTGCGAGCAGTGCATGTAAACCTCAAAATATCGCGTTGCCATAATTTAATGTTACAGACCCGCTTAGTAGGCCTTTGTCGGCTCTGTTTATTTTGACAGTTCATTTTGCAGATAATTGTCTAATTGAGGTTATTCACAAGCGACAAAAGTAAAGCAACAGTGTCAAACTTTGATCAATAAACAGTGTGTAATCGATTTATTGTGGATTCAAAGAAGGTTGGTAGAAGCCAAACTATTTTGTAGAAGACCTGTGAAAAAGCCTCTGGTTTCGGCTAAGAAATAGAGCGGTCCGGCTAGCATTCGCTCGTGCACACTTGAACTGGACTGCAAATGACTGGCGTAAAGTTTTATTCAGCGATGAATCGAGATACAATCTCTTCAATTCAGATGGAATGAGGCGTGTTCGACGTCCAGTGAATCATAGATTCAACCCAAAATACACTACGCCTACAGTGAAGCATGGAAAAGGAACCGTTAATCTTTGGGGTTGTTCTTCGATGTCTAGTGTGGGTCCTATCCATTTCTTGAAGGAATAATGGACAGTTCAGTATACAGAGATATTCTTCAAAATGTAATGCTGCCATATGCAGAATGGAATCTGCTATTACGGTTCGTGTTTCAACAGGACAGTGATTCCAAACACACATCTCATTTGGTAAGAGATTGGTTTCACGACAATCGTATTACAGTTTTAAACTGGCCATCACAATCTCCCGACCTCAACCCAATAGAAAACCTTTGGAAAGAGGTCGAGAGAAGAATAAGAACACAAACGTATCCTAATAAACAAGAATAAATAAATAAATAAATAAATAATAAATGGATAAAATACAAGAAGTATGGTCCAATCTGCCAGCTTCTGTTATTACGAACTTTATATCGTCTTTGCCCGAAAGGTGTGCCAAAGTCATCGCCAATCGAGGCTATCCCCTTAACTGCTAAATAAATATAAGATTCAGTATTTTCTTGTGTCGCTTATTAAAATGTTTATATTGAACTGAAATAAAATATTTCTAAGGTGTTGCTTTACTTTTGTCGCATTGAGATTGTTCACAATTTTGAAAAAATCAGCCACTACCATATCGCGAAAAGATAATGCATGAAACTTGTAAAAAAAAATATCTTACATGTTCTATTTGTGTGGCAGCAACAACATAATCAATAGTCACAGAGTGATTCACTAAATTCCAAAATACAGCAAGGTGTTGTTTTACTTTTGTCCAATGGGTAGTTATCTGTATACAAAATTCTTTTTCAATGTACGTATTGAATGCTTTGAAATATAACTTTTAAGCTTCACTGATTTGCGACAGAATACAATGATGATCATGATGAGTGGTGTACTTTGTGTGTACACCACTGAGTTAACCTATAGAAGCAATTGTTATAATTAACAATTTTGAACAACAAACCTTAGTGAAAACTGTTTTTCCAGGTACATACGTTTGCTGACAAACGTTCTGGAATGGCAAGAAACCAACGTCTTACCAATCCAAGTCAACGTAAAGTGCGAGGACGTGGTGTCTATCACTAGGCATCTAGGTGTCATATCCGGATCACATACCCTACGAAGCAGAGCTAGGTTACGTAGAAACAATTTAATGAACCAACCGCTTCCTCTTTGCGACCGTAATGGAAATAACCTGCTGATGATTGCCCCGAATAACCACTTGCCATTCAGAAGAGGTCCCATTTTCATTGAGTTACCGGTTCGTCATAACCACAATAAGATAAAGCTGGAAGACGATGATGTTGTTAAGGATAAAGATGAGGACACAGAAAATAGAGCGAAACCGGTGAATACTAAGGAAGGAAAATAATATATTAGGTTTTATTGTGATACTAGTTTTATGCCATTTAGATAGGGTTACACTAGATATTAGTGTAGTGTGTATAGATTTATATAATATATTTATGTTTTAATGTAAAATAAGGCCAAGGTAATCAATGTGCCAAATGACGCGTAGTTTTAGGTAGGTTATTAAAAAAATACAAAAACATCTAAACATATTGTGTAGTAATCATGATCAGCAGAGTAGTAATCATGATCAGCAGAGGTCACCATCTAGTTTCTTCCATACCTTCTTCGCAATGAAAATGGCAATGACCTTTTAGTGTCGAACATTACAATATACGACACTGGTCGAATTAGACCGTCTTTTAGTCTAGAATTTGAATACAGCCTCAACTGTATACTATCTTATAAGACCTCATTCATTTGTTATTCCTTGTTCGTCTTCTTAATCAGATTTATCTTCACTGGAAGCTTATTTGACCACCTGATATGTTTCACTGTTTACTTCCTTTGATCGTTTGAAAAAAAAAGATGGGCAAAATGAAATAGAATTAAAAAATAAAACACTATTTGATCGTAGTAGGATAGTTTTCGCACATTACCGCGGAAACATCAGTTTGGAATGTTCACACTGCCCATCTTTCCGGTTCCACAAATCAAGTTAATATTAAGATATATATATATATATATATATATATATATATATATATATATATATATATATATATATATATATATATATATTAGCTTCTTTACTATTCATATTTGTTTTGTGAAAAGTAATCTTGGGTTTGTAGCATTTCATTACATAGAGAAATAAGCAAATAGACGAATAAGAAGAAAGATACACTTAACAGTGCTATATCTGGACATACATACGGAAACGAACCACTATAAATACGGAAAAGAACCACTGTTGTACAAGTTCTTTCACCTTTATTGAGGATCTTCAGAGCAGTGTACGATTTGTTTCATTGCTCATTTATACTTTAATTTAAAATATTAATACTCCAACACTTGCAGTGATGTTTTATGACATTAGTTTTTGACGGAACTCAAATTCTTAGAATACACAAACCTAGTCTACTATTTATATTTGTTCTATTTGAACATATTATATATAAAAGCAATAGGTATACAGTTATCCAGAGGATGTTAAACTTGCATAAAATGCATAAAATCTTGTTTAACCTATTGAGACACAACTACTTCCTCCAACTATATGCTGGAGAATATTGAATTACATATACAATAGAGAAGACGTATATGTACTAGAGTACTTAACGTAATATATAATACTTGTAAAATGTATGAAATTTATAAACATTTACATATTGATTCACTAGGTATTCAATAAACAGTCTGAACAATATCAAAAAGGAAAAATTCAAAGTGGTGTAAAGATGGAACAATAACAAAATAAAATGTTTATCTATCAAAAATGCATCAAAATATAATTCAGAAATTATGAATGAAAATATATCCTTGCATTTCTAAACGAAAAAAAATTTAAAAACTTTCCTTGGACTTGCTCCAAGGTTGTTGGTGAACAACGTAAAAAGAGTTTGAGAGAGTTGCAGTTTCTCATGATGAATCCTAACATTTTTATTGCTTCTCGAGATTTAATATTTATGTGATTTACAAACAATACTGAATTCAGAATCAAAGTATATACCTAAGTCTTTAGTTGTATATAGTCGTTTTAAAGTTGTGCCATTGATTACGTAGTTGTAATTAAAATAATTTTTCTTCTCCGTGTAAGTTACTTTACACCTCGAAACATTAATGCCTACTTTATTGATGATACACTAACTGCTGAATATATTCAGATTGTTTTGAAAATCTATACAATTGTTTTCAGATGTTATGCTTTTATATATTTTTAGATCGTCTGCAAATACCAGTTCTTCACATTGTAGTTCTATGCACAGATCATCAATATCAAAATTACTGCAAAATACCAATTTTTATGAAGAACCATGACTCTCCTTCATGAAAATTAAATGAAAAGTATTGTTCGGTTTTAATAAGCAATTATTGCAACTTAAAAATTTTTTGAACGTACAGATTTAATATGACAACTGCTTCAATATTGATACAAAGATATAGAGATACTGGAAGTAAGTCATGCTCGCAGACTTGGTCAAGGAAGAAATCGAGTAACAACCCCAATTAAAGACCTATATCTGACCCTCTCAACTCTGCGACAACGTTTTGTAACAGCGCGAAGTTGTTACAATACTATGTATTATCATACAAAAATCATATTAGGTATTTCCGATTTCAATGATTTTTTTTGTATGATACACTACCGGCCAAAAGAAAAGGGCCATGCCTTATAGCTTTTCCCCCCGAAATCTAGTATTGTAAATTGGGCTGCACTTGAGATTTAATCTGAGTACTGACTACATAGTTTCCAACTTGATGTGAATTTCGTGCGAATGAAACCATATATAGAAATTTACTATGCTGTGATTTCAACGCTATTGTATTTAAACCCACAAGGAATGCAATTGATTATAATATAATATAGTGTAATAAATCAAATCAATACAATAAGGTTAATATTATTTGAATTTTAAATAAACCAAAAATGGTATTACCTACAATAAGGTTAATATAACATAATAATTAACAACTCAAAATCAAAAACAAGTATTAAAAACAAGAAAAAAATAATTATGTTGGCTTAATATTTAGTCATCGCACCATTGTTTTCAATTACTACATTTAACCTTCGAGGAATTGAAGCTTATAGCGTTAGACACAAATCTTGCGTATCTACCTTTTCCCATGCCTCCTCTATAGCAACCCATAGTTCTACAGCGTTCCGAGGACGAATGTTCCTATTATAAATTTTCTTCACAAGAAGTCCCCAAGCATTTTCTATAGGATTAAGATCCGGGCTATAAGCAGGCCACGTTGGTTTGGGCTAACCAAGTTGGGCAGGCACAGGTGGTGACGTTGTTTTCGGCTAACCAAGTTCTTCTTGTAAGGGCTGTGTGGACAGATCAGTTATCGTGTTGGAAAACAAAATTTTCGCCCTACATTAAATTTACTGAAGGAAACAAACATTTTCAAACATCCACCTGTAAGCAAATTGGTCTAATCTTTCGCCAATTCTCCAACATACACCTGGTCCGGCATGGTTTATCCAAGCCCAAACGTTTACTGCAAATCTTCCACATCTGTTAACGGGTCTGATAAAATTCTCATTATACCGTGAAATCGGTGGTATATACACTTTTATACTGCCATCATGGCATGGTTGAAACGATTTTTCGTCACTAAAAATTACATTATTCTAGAATTCTTCTGGTTATATCAAATTCAAATGAGCGTATTCTGCACTATAGTATTTGTAATGCTAGCAGTATCAAATGGATTGTTTCGCAATTGATCCACAAGCAAAACATCCTGCTGTGCACTTGTTACCCGAGGGCGGCCTCCACTCCGCATTCCAGTCTCCATCTCCTTATAATTCTCTTTGCCGTGCTTGACGCAATGTTTAAATTTAACGTTGCCTGTCGAATCGAATACCCATTTTCGACGCAAGCTCCCAATTTCCATTTTTCGCCTGTATGTAAATAGGGTAAATGGGCTAGCTACGCAGTGCAATTTGGGTCCAGTTGCTGGTCAGCAAGCATTTAAACCAAAGTCTCTCAAATTTCTGTGAACTCTCCACACACTGACATTCATACCGTCTTGGAGTTAATTCCTTGACTGCACTGATGTTAAATGCCTATCACGCAAAGTTTGGACGTGAAGAAATATGTCATCAATGGTAGTAGTTTTTCATTTTCTGTTATTATCTGCCCCTACGCTTATTTCTGCCAGTTTGTCTAAAACGTTCAAATACTCTTTTAATGGTAAAGCAATGAACATGAAGGATTCTTCTAATATATTCATAATTACAACGATCTTCAACAAGAACAACAGAGTTTGCCCCATTTTCCGCACTTAAAACAGGTAGGAGTACAGGTCTTGGTCTTGCCCAAAAAAAATCGCTGTTTAACTGACATTAGGGCAACGAGCAAACCATCTCATCAAAAAATAATATTTCTTAAAGTAACCTCCTGGTGACAATTTCATTTTGCTCTAAAATTAACAAATACACCTAGAGAGAGACATGAGCTAAAAAACTAAATGTAGGAAATGCACAGTTCTTCTGAAAAATTGAATTCATTTTACAAGAATTTGGTTAGGAAATAATTCCACGGGGTGTTTCTAAATTATGGTGCTACAACAACCTATTAATTAACCCTGTGTAATTACTAAAACGCAAGCATTTCACAAAATACTGGATGAAAGTTAAAATATCATGCATGACTTGATATTTTAACTTTATATATGCAAGTAATTTTATCTACAGTTTGCCAAAAAATAATTGTGAAAATTGCACTTAAAATTAAAAAAATATGAGACCTGAAATTTTACCAAATATTAACTTGTAGCGTTTTTTTGAACTTGAGTGTATATGAATTGGATTTTCCATGGCGTATGTAATAGACTGACGACTGACTATTATATTAGATATATAGATACCAGATGTTAATTAAAGGTTCATGTTGATTGTCTCCATAACTCTTGTCCTAATTCTACTATATTCTCTCTTCAATATTGTCATTAACAATTCTTTCCTAACGGTGTTGGAAAATGGGGATTCCCCCAAATAATTAACCGGTAAATCATATCTATATCAGGCACCTGTAGACTGGCAGAAACATCCCATGTTACGATGACTGTGGACTAGAGAAACGATGGATGTGACACCGTAAATTCGGAAGGTGACTTCCTCTGCATGCCTTGAGAAGCATGACGTCACACCTGTCGACCTTGCTAACCAATGGGAGTGGACCATAGCATGGAGAATGAACATACAACCCATGATTCATGATACAACCGAACAGAAGAACGTAGTAAACCGCCTGGCTTACATTACAATCCTCGACTGCTCCGGCGAGAACGGGAACAAGTGACCTCGGAGTTGTCGCCTATTCGCCTTTCTATTAGTAAATAGTTGCGTGTATACAAGAAATCAACGTTAATTCGGAATGAGTGAATAATTCTGGTGTGTGTTAAACTTATTTCGAGGATTACCTATCCATCACAAATATATGTTCCTGCTACTTTAAATGTGAATGTGTGAAATTTCGACTTTCCATACTACGGACAATAGTGTTGTTAACAGGTATGTTTACATTTACATCTCATTTCAATTATGGAAGTGGCAAACCGTGCGGAGTTGCGATTAAAGTAATAAAAAGGAGGTCTATATTTTATATTTATGTATGTTTATAACTTCTAACCACAGTATTTACTGTAAATATTTTAAAATTTATTTTTATTTCTTTGATATTAGATGGACATTTCATCTTTTAGAAAATAATGAGAATAATTTTTTGACATTGAAAAAAATATTATTTCCAACTTTTCACCATATCGAAACATCATTGTCCAGTTAGAAGTTAGTTGTTCCATTCCTCTTTACGAATGGAAGAACAAAATACACTATTACAAATGAAACACACATTAGTGAGGAGATGAGGATAGTGGGATCAGTCAGCATTAAGTACCTATTATTCTACGACCGTGTGCTGCTAGTACTTTTACGAAACGAGAGGAAAGCAAGTATCGTCATGCAATAGTAGATTGCATACGATATACGACTGCATCTACTGCGGTTAATGTGCAAGTTATAGGAAAGGTTAGGTATCCAGTACATCTTTATTTCCTATCTCAAATCAAAAATACTCCTATCTCGGAAACAATCACTCTTAGGAAATTTTTAGAGGAAAGCTTAGCGAAGGAGTTTCAAGTCTCAAAACTAAAACAAATCCTTGATTCCCAAATCATTCCACTTAAGAAACCTTGCAGGTTTGCTCAACGCTCATGCGGTCGGCATCTAAATTTGTAGAATAGAGTGATAAATGACCTCAGTAGTGTTGTTATATAGTGGTAGTGAATATATCTACCCCTAGTTTGAAGGTAATGCTTCTTGTTTCAATTAACATTAAATTATGGACAAGGAAATATAAACAAAGAAATATTAACAATAAATCATGATATAATAAAGATTTATCACAACATTTTGTTGCGACAAGAATACAGATAAGTAAATATTCTTCCTTAAACAGGGTTTTCAAAATTTAACTTCTCTTCTTCTGAAAATTAGGGTATAAATAAAGAGGCCTTCTATCGACAAAATTTCTTCTTTCTAGGCTTCACCTAGTTCCACCAATAACAAAGCTTGTAGCAGTTATTAAATTCCCACACTTTTGGTATGACTGGAGCAAGCTTGGTAGAAAATATATTCATGTTTAAATACTTTGTAATTTAGGAAAGAGTAAAGTGGTGCAAATTTTTCAATTTGTTGCGACAATTGGACCATGCTTATACTAATTACCTGACATATCTTAAAGTTCTTTTGTGTAAGCGAATTATCTTAAAAATTTTGTTTCTTCCTCATTTCCCATTAAAAAATTTGAAGGCCCAGATCCTATATTTTACGTTTTACCTTTACGTTTTTCTAGGTATATAGGTAGACTAAGTGAACGCACAAACTCAGTAATCGTGAGTACATATCCTTTTGGTCTTTAATTGGGTAATAATACATTTGTAAAATACACAAAAAATGTATAATTCATTTTCTACACGTTTTTACATCACACGGCATTTTACACCACCCACTGTGCATTTCGCTATCAAATTTAGCACCATCGAGAGTCAATTAAAACTTTCAATCAATGTAACTTTAGAATGATTTACAGCTACATTCTCTTTTCCTTCTTCCTGCTATTTATTTTTAGCCCCAGTCAATAATAATTGATTCTGGAAATAGTCGTACATAATTTAATTTTTAATCAGGAGACAAATTGAGCAACATTTTTTACTAATCAGCAGTGTCGAAAGCGAAAAATTCGTAGACTTTTCAGTCATTAACAAGTCCAAATGATGTAATTAATAACGTTGGTCATGGTTTGGATAATAATAATCTTTGGTTTACAAGGTTCGTACAGGAAGTGGGCAATCTTTATAATATTAATACCATGAAAAAATGTGGCTTGGCAGGAATCCCACTACAGTTTAAACCCGATCAACTGCAAGGAATGTGAAAGAAACAGTTCCTAATTAGGTATTAGAGTATTTTTAGAATTATTAGTCCTATATAGTAGTCTGAGTAATATCTCGTCATCATTGGCATATAATTAATATAGTAGAAATTAATCCAAAAATTAAAAGACTTCTTTGATGTAAATGATATCATTTAATAAATCCTATTATAATTGTTATAGTATTTAACGCTCTCAATAAAGGTCAGGGACTTGAATCAACAAGATGAAATGGCTGATTTTTAAAAGGCTTTCGTGGAAACTTATTAATAAAGCTTTATATTATCGCAAATGCAGCGTTACCGAGTTCTTTAATAAGTTAGCAGAAGATAATTACGTCATATGAAGAAAGAATTAAATCCTAATTAATTGGGCAAGAATCTTTAGGTCATATATACAGGGTGTCCCGTAATAACGTGCAAACAATTTAATTACTGTAGATTCCCTGTCGAAGATTAACCGATTTCCAGGAATTTAAGGAAAAATAAATGATTTTATACACATCGCCCATCACATTATGACATTATCATGTAGTATAATAAAATATTGTTCACACTATATACCTTTCGCCACATCATAAAACAATTGGATGGTGAATGTGATGCAGAATAAGTTTCCCGTTCAAATATTACGGATCCATTTTACACGTTCCTCGGCCGTGTCACATCGACATCATTGGCATTCATTTGGATGTTTAAATTGCCTAATACCATCGAACGTGTGGTAAAGTGGGGTAAACAATAATTCTTGAAGTAATACCAGTTATTTTTTTATTTAATGTCTGATTTTGATGGGTTTTGTGTTAAAATTGATTAGTTATTAGTATTCTATCAAAACAGAACAACCTGTTGAATGAAAACGCCTCTATAGTGACGATTTTAGCTTGCTGTAAGAAAAGTTATACTACCCTGATCTCCCATTGCGGCAATTGTGGGTGTCCTTTGAAAATTTTTTATGTCTCATATTTCGATGTTACAAACAGTACATATACAATAGAAAAAACAATCATAAGCATTTAAATACGCATTTTAAAGTTTAACATATTCTAGATAACTGTATGCCTAATGCTTCTAAACTCTATCCAACGAGAGAATGGACTTGCTGTGCGCATCGGCGACTAAAGAGGAGGGGCTCTGTAACGAGCTACGCAGGACCGTCATTCGATGAAATAACCGTACTTGCGAGACTACAAATACAAACTGTGAATTGGTAGGCAGTAGTAGGTACTTTATATAATTAGGTACCAGGTAGGTATCGGACCCAGGCGCCGGCCCTGGCTACCTGCTGAGCCAATTAAGACGTTGAGGGCGTTGAACTAATGTTCTAAGGGGCGGAGATCTGACCAAAACAGACAAATTTTCGCTCGAGTGCAAGTCCATTCTCTCGTTGGATACAGTATATATATATATATATATATATATATATATATATATATATATATATATATATATATATATATATATATATATATATATATATATATATATATATATATATATATATATATATATATATATATATATATATATATATATATATATATATATATATATATATATATATATATATCAATATATTCAAATAGAACAAATGTAAACACTAGAGTAAGGTTAGTATTTTCTATGAATGCGAGTTCCGTCAAAAGTAATGCCACATAAAAGTGTCACTATGAGAATGGTGGGTATTAACGCTAAATTAAAATATAAGTGACCAATTAAATAAATCGTACATCATTCTGAAGATCCTCAATAAAGGTGAACGCACTTGTACAACTTCTAAATGATTCGTTTCCGTATATATCTCCAGATATACAATTGGTAAGTCTTTCCTCTGAATATTTATCTATATAATGAATTGCTACAAACCCAAGATTTCTTCTTATATAATGGATATGAATAGCAGAATATATTTGAGCTAAATATTTTTGCCCACTTAATTAGCATTTATTGTGCTTTTATTATTATGCGGTTTAAAATCACGAATTTGTTATTTTACATTAATGTCTGCTACCTTTATTGCAAGTTAGCAGAATATGCGATAAGAAAATATAAGATCTAAATCTGACCTATCTAAAAAAAAAATTTATGTATTTAATTAGCATGTAATTATCCCTATGGCTTAACCGTGTTCTGCTAACTTTGTTCTGCTAACATAAAATACATAATTCTTTTTGTTATTAGAGCATGCAAAAAATCATAAATTATGAACACTGGCCATGATCTGAAATTGACTTTAATTTACTTACAATTAGAATACTATCAAAGCAAAATATATTACTTTTATGGTTTGTTTAACATTAATTTGCTGTATAATTATATAAAATTGACCCCTATGTTCATAGTAGTATTTGTGCACTTGCTTTTTGCTACCTAGTTATTAGATTTAGGTTCGAAAAATAAATAGCGCAACAATAAATTTAATGATAAATTTATTTTATAGTATATTTATTATTTATAATACATATTCTTGTACATTTTACATTTGGATAGAAAATCGTCGAACGTGTTTCTGACCTAATTAATTCTGTTTTTTATGTTTTTCCCACTCATGTAGGGGTGGTCAGGATTTACCATCTCAAGTTCAGACAGGGCGCAAATACAGTCAGCAAAAATTATAATATTTCTTGCTCCTCTCGTCCGCATAAAAACACGACTTCCCGGCTGACTATTGTGTTTGGAATGAGGGGCAAATATATTATTAGTCAATGTGGGGTTCTGAGATTTTTTACTGGCGCTGTCACTAATTGTAAAATAATGTCGATTCCATGTGACATGTTTTCTTTTAGTTGTTTTAAGGAAGCTTTACAATTTGGATGTGCATGGTTGTTCAGGTGGGACTGTTGGTTAGGGGGTCTGCCTGTTAAATATTGTGTAACTATTAGAGGCATGGTAGTTGAATAACTGAGGATGGTTGTGATATAACTAGCTGACACCAATTGCGAAATAAAAAGATATGAATAACCTTGAAAACCTCAATTGTATATGCTATTCTCGATTCTGTGCAATCGTCGTAAGAGGCGAAGGACTTACTAATGAATGGTGATTAAATTTAATTGCCAACATGAAATTTGGTGGCAGATTGTCACAATACTGCAAATATTTGCGCGATTTTTCTGCGTAATTTTATATAATAACATTATTAAGTTTTATTTATTTATTTATTTATTTAATTTGTTTATTTAAGTTTTTTTGAGTTTTGGGATCGCCTAACATATATTATTATTTTACTTACAAATAAAATGCATTTTCTGGATCAATACAATCGAATTATGATCCCATTTACTGCTGGAGCAGCTGGAGTAAATATGAGTAAATATTGACTTACTAACTGACCAAGCTTACTGAAGTGAATACCTTGTATCTTAATGTTACATAATTTATCAAGAAATATGTGGTTTCTGTTGTAACATTTTCAGATTATACACATATTCTTACATAATAAAATCGCTCGTAATATAAAACACGTAGGTTACCTTTATACTAAATTATATAAATTTAAATACATTACAGCAGGGTTCATTTTTCATATGAGTATGTAGGTATATATTTATAGGTATATAAATATGAATAATTTCTACATACAGCTAAAATGCAAGTACAGTAGCTTTCATATCTATGATAAGCAAAACACTATTTTATTTTTTTACGTACTTTAAGATTTTGAAAGGGGTTTTTAAGAATTTTATTTTATTTAGTAATTCAGCCTATTTGTTATGAATTTTAAATAAAATGTCAAATTGTAGTATCAAATGAAAACGTCTCTGCTAAAACCAAAATAACATACCTTTTTAATAATATTGCGTATATGGATCTAAAATTTCACATTTTATTAGAATCCTGTTACGTTCACTTTTAGTATTTAACAATTTGAAAATCCGAAATTTATTGTAGGTATATTTGACGAATAAATTGATTTTTAAGCATTGACTACGCATTCTCTTTAACATGTGATTAGAAATTCAGGCTGGCATACTACGGTCATTGATTGCATTAATCGATACTGCCACAGCGCATTTAATAAATTCTTTGTCATTGACTTACCACAAATATCTTAGTGCATATATGTGTCGCCTTATTGTTTTGTGAGTTGAACATTGGCAGTTCTGTGACGTTTGCCTGTGGCTAGTGTTTTTCAATGTGTTAAGAGTTTATGTGATTTTCTTGGTTAAATAACAAGGAAAACAAGGAAATCATTATTCATGAGATTTTGGATGATCTACATATACCACATTAGTGGGATCAAATAACTTTTAATCAACATATTGAGGTATGTCATTTTGTTTTCTTGAAACCGAGTGTTCATATTTTATTTTGCCTACTTTGTGTCCCCTAGAGCCTGCACTGCGTTGAACTCCCTACAGTTGACTGAGGGACCCAGCTAAGCTATCTTTTCGAAGCCGTTTTCCAAATACTTAGTAAGTTTTACCAGATATATATTCACTTAACCTAACTTTTTTCTACTTGTAACGAGCCAAAGTTATCGGTCTGTGTTATAGGGCTTTCTGGTCTTTCGGCGAGTGTGTCATACCACCTTTTGCACCACCTTTTACACCACCTTCTTTGGAACCACATTTTTTTTTGAACCACCTTTGGAACCACCTTTAGGACCATCTTGCTGAAGTCTATCGACCCCTATACCTGCATAGAGTCACAGGAGAGATCCACCTTACTGGAAGACTCGTTGCATATCACAGATTACACTAGTTTTAAGTATAGTTTAAAAAGGGGACCCACCATGTTAGATTGCCTTGATATTGCTATTGTGTACGCTTAAGAATATAAAATTATTACGAGCCCGCAGCTAATCTTTGACAGAGTGTCTATATGTGTTCACCTGGTTATTCCCGCTGTTTAATCAACCTATTTAGGTAGGCATGGCCTCACTATTTTTATATATTATTGATGCGGAAAGGTCATCGTGCACTTTGATTATTTAAACCGTTTTCTGTATGTTTATGTATTTTATGCTACGTTTCCAGGTATAATACCACATTTTTGGTAAATTTTTGAATTCTTCTTTTATATATCACCATTTCTCACTTTCCAATTTGTAAAGTAAACCTAGTAGTATACTGAAGTAGTGTACCTAGTAGTGTACCTAGAGTATACTGTATGTCTTATTTTTCTTTCCCCCAAACATTATAGAAATTGCCAGAGTACATTCGATACCCAGGACAATTTGGGGAATATCTGTTTTATCTGTATCTGGGTTTTATTTTCCTGATCTAGTGTTTATTAGAATGCATATATGACAAAGTAGATAACTTGGAATTATTCAAAGCATGCACGTGAATTACATCATACCATCATTGGGATACCTATCTAAAAAACAATACTATTCTTTCCGTCAGAGAAAGTTGACACTGTTGGATTCCCTATCGGCTTGAACACCTGCGGCCATTTCAACTGTTGTGAATAATTTGATCAGTGGGTATATTAATCATAATCAATTTGTCTGTTACAGTTAAATATATCATGAACATAGCAGCAAATTAAAATTCTTTTAGATATGATAAATACTTCTGAATATATTAAATGTCAAATAAACCACCATTTATTAAAAAAATGTCCTCTATTTCGGAATAATTTCCCATTGCAAACCATAATTTCCCATTCCAAACCTCAATCAAATATTACCCAAGGGCGTATTAGTTATTTTATTGTTACTTATGCGCCTATTTCCACAATTACTTCCCATGACTTTTCATAATAATTATTTATATCGAGTGTTATAAAACTGAGTGAAACCCATTTGTTCTTTAGTACAACTACGCCGTTACAACCTTCATGCAGCATTGTTAATGAGTTGCTTATTACAGACAATACAGCTGCATAGTTAACTAATTAGGTAGTACCTACCTACCTACTTAATATATTTGCCAACGTTATCTAAAAACGGAGAA
Source organism: Tetropium fuscum (assembly GCA_964058915.1). Lineage (NCBI taxonomy): Eukaryota > Metazoa > Arthropoda > Insecta > Coleoptera > Cerambycidae > Tetropium > Tetropium fuscum. The sequence goes on along the minus strand of CAXKVY010018575.1, from coordinate 106,111 downwards.
AGTATATTTCACAGCATGGCATGCTTACACCTTACGTTAGCAACGATTTAGTTTCCATATGACCTTTGGAAATAACGATTTTTAAAATAATGGATACATAAATCTCCATAATGTGCACGATCTTTTCAGTTATCAAGATCGTTCTTATATTTGGCGGGTCTTTGAAAAAATAGTTGACCTTGATTTATCCCTTTTGTTATGCTTTATCCTAGATCCAATCAGATATAATCGCAGGAATACGAGGCTACATATAGTTATTCGTATCATGGGGAATAAATCACATAGAATTTTTTATCGTTTTTTCCATGTCTTAATTAGCTGGAGATAGTAAAGCTACTAAACTTCTGAACTTGAAAAATCAACATGATTCAATGTATATTAATAATTATCAAATCGTTATAAAGAAGCTTTGTGAATTTTGAGGATTTCTTCAAAATTATTCCATCCAATAAGTTCATCCTTAAGGCTACTTGGTCTTCGTCTTACTGTCTATTAACCTATCTACTTAAATTTCTTTAGAAGTTCTTTAGAAAATTTTTAGGAAACATTTTAATTCATACAATTTGTGATTCAACACAAATAATTCAACAAAATTCAATAAATCTAATAAAATATTATAATAACATAGAATTCACTATTTGAAAAGTCTTTCACTCAAAAAACTTCACTTTAAAAATTTTAATCTGGCAAGGAAATTTACATAGACCTAATTGAATCCCCTCTAGGACTAAAGAGAGCTCATGTTTTAAGTGATCCTTCTAGTAAATTAGAAATTAGTGTTCATAGAACTGGCGCCAATAAAACAAGAAGGATTCAATAGGGAAGAAATAGTATAAGTATCCTGTAAGCAGATCGGACATGTCTTTACCATACTATTACTGTTACATCATCTCATTTTATACAAATCTAAAACAACAACGTATAGAGCATTTTCACATATCATAAATCATATCTAACAATTACCCCAATTAAGACTTACATCAATTTATATATAATAAATTATCAACCAACGTGGGATATTTAAATTTTCATAAATTCATAAATTCATAACTCCTCAATATATATATATATATATATATATATATATTTCAATATATATATATATATATATATATATATTTCAATATATATATATATATATATATATATATATATATATATATATATATATATATATATATATATATATATATATTTCAATATATATATATATATATATATATATATATATATATATATATATATATATATATATATATATATATATATATATATATATTCTCCTCGGGTAGATATTATTAGGGAAGAAGTTCCTTAATTCCAAATAATATACTAAAAAATCCAAAATGAATGTTTGCAAGCAGTTCATGAAATTTTGTAGAGAATTTTGGACATTTTAAATGACACAAAAATGTCTACTTATTAATTTCACATAACGTTAAAAATATCTGGAATTTGTTGGGCTTGCCATGCTAACTTAACTAAAAACAAGCCTCTGATTGGAAAAAAAGGATGCTGTGAAATTTTCCATTAAATATACGCATAGTTTAGTATTTATATTCGCTCCATTTGGATATATTGATATATAATAGCATTAGGCATACATTTATCTAGAATATAATATAACATGTACTTATTAATAGCAAATTGTAAAAGTATAAATGACCAATTAAATAAATCGTCCATCACTCTGAAGAGCCTCAATATAAGCGAAAGCGCTTTACAACTTCAAAATGATTCATTTCCGTATATATATCTCGAATCCCCATATACAACAACTGATGGACAGATGGATGGACATTGTGAAAGTTAAGACATTAAAAGTTAGGACATTAAAATTTGACGACGAATACAATGATACAAAAAATGTTTTCATCGGATCAAATAAAATATACTATAAAATATACTATACCTAACGGCATCTGCAAACTTTTAAATTGACAAACTCTGCAATATATTATTGTATGGCATTGTGTTGCTAAACGTTTTGTTAGAGACTCAAATGGTAGGTATCATAGTCATTACCGTTAAAAAGATTGGTTCATTTATTGATCGGTATTCAGTTCATTAACCTGCAGTTATTTATTTAGCGGAGAAATAGGGTTAATAAAACAAATGGCAGTATTATTAAAGTATTATTACTTTAATAATACTTATAGACTGATATATCGATGATATCAGGGGTTTAAAATGAAAGGTGTTATATTGCTATTTATAGGATTATATTGCTAACACCATAAAATGTCATTACAAGAGAGCCATTTAATTACAAGGTACTTATTTCTTATACAATTCATTGTGCTTTGTATTATAATTTATAATTTTTAATAATAAGTTCCTACTCATAAGTGCACCCGTCTCATGAAATATCTTATAAATTTGTCGTTTCTCAGGAAAAATAGACTGAGAATATTATAATACTCTTTAGTATGGTGTGGTGTGGTATAGGGTGTTTCTAAATTGCTGTTTTAACAAACTATCGTTTTATTAGTGCAAGTTGCTGCCTAATTTCATTCTTCTTCCATAGTGAGGAAAATATTTTTTTTTTACCCCTACTTTAGAGGGCTGTGACTTGGAAGGGAAGAAGCTTTGGAACAAAAACTAGAGATCCACTTAATTTTTGCTGAATATTCACCCCTTTAAGTCTTTCGAATCAATTTAGAAACACCCTGTATATTTCACTACTTAGTGGCCAATTAAATTTGAAGGTTAGGTTATCACTATATTGCTATTCCATTTGGTTTCCTTTATAAATTCCAGATACATTTTATTTTGTAAGGAAATGTTGATCTACTATGAAATGCATGGTCAATTAAATTACTGCTTCAGTGAAGGTTAGCAGAAAGTACTTTTGCTCGGATCAAGGATTTAGTTTGTTGCACAGAGTCGTCATGGTCGCAGAGTTTTATTTTAACTAATTCTGCGGAGACAAGACCTAATGTAGCAAATATCTGAATTATCAATAGATGTCCAATATGATCGGTATCTTGTACACACACATTTTACAACAAAATTATTATCCTCATTAAATTATTAACACTACTGAAAATATTAAAATGGTATATATATACTAAAATAATAAAATGGTACTATATTAACTTTAGCGAGTAACGCGGGATAATCAACTTGTAACAATTTATACAAAAATATGACAGCTGATTGCCACCTATGTTTCTCAGGAGATACAAAATTAAACTAGAATGATATATTCTACAGGTCCTAGATTTATAAAAAATTTGAACTCTATCAATCGCAGTTGAGTATTGATCATATAAAGGTTTCCAAATAAGAGAAGGACATTCTAATTTTGTTCTAACCAGACTGAAATATAATGTTGTCAAAGTAGATACATCGGTAAAATTCCTACAATTACGAATGATAATACCTTGCGCACGATAAGCTGATTTGACTATATTGCTGACATGAATGTTAAATGTAAACTGACAGTCAAAGTGAACTCCTAAATCCCGCAAGGAGTGGGTTCTTTCTAAGACTGTGTTGTTTATGGAGTAAGGGTAATCAAGGAAGCTTGGTTTACGACTGAATGTATTTACTTTGCACTTAGAAATATTCGAGTATAGGTGATTCTTGAGACATCAATCCTGCAATGGAACACTTTGTTTTTGTAAGTAAACACATTCATTCATGCCAGCAATAGAAGGAAATAATTTCAAGTCATCAGCAAACATGAACTTACCACAATCCAGTGTATCGTATTAGTCATTAATAAAAATAAAAAATAACAAGGGCTCCAAGTTAGATCCTTGGGGAACACCACTGAATGCACTGTACTTATTCGAGCAATAACCTTATAATGAACATACCGTGACCGACTGCTCAAGTAGGATAAGCTGGTAATATGTATCGTAAATACTCATACATCAAAGTTTATTTAACAATATTTTATAACTTGTTTTATCGAAGGCCTTGGAGAAGTCCGTATAAACTGCATCCACCTCTTACGTCTAAGTTTTCACATGACAATTGACTAAATACAGCTAGATTACTAGTAGTTGACCTGAATTTCATAAAACATACAGATACATATAAAACAGAAGATACATAAATATATTCGCGAAGACAACTCTACTCCCTTCTTCGTATATATACTATACTATGGAATAGGTACCGTAACAATATTTAATTCGGAAAACCTCTTCCAACTTTCGAATTATTGTAATAAAACTATTATTTCGATTATATGCATTTTATTTTTGACCATATATATACTGTTAGAGTCAATAGAACATAGAGAGGTTATACTGTGGCTAGACTCGAGGTAATAACCTTGACAAAAGAATAAAATCTTCTATACGCTCTAATTGTAGAGCATTATATAATGCCAAAATTGCTGAGGTAAATGCGACTTCGTTTTTCGTATGCAGATAATACTTCTGAAATTAATTTCAACTAAAAGTTGTACCTTATTTACGTAATACCAAGTAATTTAATCAATATTGGATACCAAGAGGGGTGCAATTGCACCCCAGTGTAATTAAATGCTGCAATTAAATATGGAATTTATTTGTTGGTTCTGGAATTTGCGCTTTAGCGCCTTTCATGTAAGATTATGTCAATGTACTTTAGTATCCGGTTATGGAGGTCCGTTGGGTTTTCTTGTCTTCGTACTATATAACCATGCACCAAATTCGAACCAGGTTCCAAAATATACTTTCTTCTGGAATTTTTGTATCCTTGTTGCCAATCTGTGTGAATTTATTACCATAAAACGAGGTTATGCCGGCTAAATCAAGTAATGTCCAAATAGTAACATTGGTGAACGATTAGTTTTTCGTTTGGCAGTATAGTGTTTGGCTAGCTTCTCAGTGGTAATAACCTTGAGTGGTAATTCTCTCCACCTTACAAACATAGTGTATTCGACAAAATAAAAAATATAAATGTAAAATGTAAATATAACCAGTTATTTGATACATTTTGGGCCTAAGGTGCTTTTGCACCTCCCTCGGTATTACGAAGGTTAAGTTCTTAAGATCCGTATTACGATCCGTTTAAGATATGTAAACACTTCTGAAATAATTTACTTTCATTTTCATTTAGTTTCGTCCCTTACTAGGTCTCAGGTATAAATTTCTACCCATGTTTATAATCATTACAAGTGAGCTTTACAAGTTTATAAGAATTACAGGTACTTAACACCGGTTTACGTTATAGACAAAAGTCATTGTATAAACCCAAAAAACTGCTTATTTGGTTTCTGAATTCGTTAACGCTGGAGAAACCCAGAGCAGCTGAATGTTTCTGTTTGTAATCAGGAATGTAAGTGGAGCACTAGATACATTATCAGTAGTTGCGTGTTACCCTGACAAGTTATTAGGAATATAAAACTATTTAAGATATTAATATGCAGGTATACTGATTTTATAATTAACTATGTAATTAATGCTATTTGGTATTAATAGTGCTAATTCTTGTATCAAATATATTGGTTTTTATTGATATTTTGACATATCCAACATATCCAAGTATACTGGGATTAATTTAATCGCTGTAGATATAAGAAAACTGGTTTTAAACATTTAAAACATTTTATAAAATATAGTATATAAAATATTCCTCGTAGATTTATGTCGAATTGGATTCATCGTTCATACTTTAATTAAAAGATCTGGTATGCCAGATAATTGCACTAAGAGGAACATTGATATTGCGCCAGTTTCGTACAGCTTCCAACATATGTTTATACAGGGTTTAAACTGTGAAGCTGAAAAAGTTCCCCTAATTTCCCAGGTTTTCCTGGAAAATTCCAAGGTATGCTTGATTTTTCGTACATACACAATTCTATGTCTTTTAAAAGTTTTAAAAGTCGTTTCACTTATCCGCCGACACCACTGTGTATAATTGTCGCAATTGATGCAGAATTCCATTTTCCACACAATTTATAAAATTCTCTTATATTTCCATGATGTTAAAGATGTTTAAATTGCCCAATTTGTTCAGATTTTCCATACCAGTCCGAACACTGTTATATTTAGTAAAAATAAAAAAAACTTCTTATTCAGTTAAATTTTTAATATTATTATAATAAAAACTGCAAATTTAATTTTGTTAATACGATTTTGTTGGTTCCTAATATTGAATAAAATTTTTTACTTCCGGTCCAACTGCACATATTACATGTACATTGTATGGTACTGTTGGTATTGTATGGTATGGTATTGCATGGTACATGTACCATAGTTTTTTACCTCAAGGTAGTTTTCTCCCTCAAAGTTAGATGGTAGTAGACCAAGTTGGATGGTAGATGTTAGTACTTGATGGTAGTACACTTTACAATATTATTAAGAATGATAAAAAGGCACCAACGCGTATCGTATATTAAATAAGGAGAATTCAAGGAGAAACTTGTTATATAATTTCCCCCTCTAGATTGTGTCCCCTTTATAGTTGGAGGAATATTTTTGCATGAACCAAACCGATATTTATTAAGACGTAATCTCAATAATTTAAGTGGTAAAAGAGCTTGCTTGCCGTTCTGACTTATAAAAATGTGGCAACAAAGCTAGAAGTCAGTACGATGCAAGGGTCTCAACCAAAGTTTAAATCTATGGAAGTAACTTAGTATTATATATATATGAAATGTTTATAAAAAACAATGACAAATAGTTTCCCCTCTTTTGACTACCATATTCTATAAGTTCCTCTCTGCTATATATTGACAATTATATATGAATCAAATAGTTAAGACACAAGGAAGTCAGGTCGCCCGTTGTATATAATGCAAGTCAGTCATTACTTAACAGGCAGCAATATATATATATATATATATATATATATATATATATATATATATATATATATATATATATATATATATATATATATATATATATATATATATATATATATATATATATATATATATATATATATATATATATATATATATATATATATATATATATATATATATATATATATATATATATATATATATATATATATATATATATATATATATATATATATATATATATATATATATATATATATATATATATATATATATATATATATATATATATATATATATATATATATATATATTAGCATTGAATAGTAATCTTGGGTTTGTAGCCTTTCATTACATAGAGAAATAAGCAAATAGACGAATAAGAAGGAAGATACACTTACCAGTGCTATATCTGGACATACACTGGTAAGTGTACCTATCTTCCTTCTTATTCGTCTATTTGCTTATTTCTCTATGTAATGAAATGCTACAAACCCAAGATTACTTTTCACAAAACAAATATGAATTGCAAAGAATTTCAAAGCTAATATATATATATATATATATATATATATATATATATATATATATATATATATATATATATATATATATATATATATATGAGATATGAGATATGAGATGAGATAAGCTCCCCAAAGATAATATAGGGTGTAGGTACAGATTAGGACCAGAATTACTTGAAGCTAAATTGTATTCTAGTACGAATGTTCTTATAACGCCTGCTCAACATGATCATCAGTTAAATAACTTGCGCGTTTAGTTTAGTTTAGTAGCACAATCACATTCATGGCCGATATAAAATTACAAGTCATGGCCAATTTTTTAAAAGTTAAAACCGGAATTCCCTTGAATCGTTATTCAAGTATGAATCATTACGAGTGAGTGAAGGATTTTGTTTATGATTTACCGCGATATAGAGCGGTTCAGTTCAGTCAGTGATCGTGCGTTGTAGTTTGAATTTACGTAAGTGGTACCTATTTGGTATGCACTTTCAGATATACCTACCAATGTCGCTTTAATGGCAGATTAAGGATCTACGCATTTACTAGAGCTTGAACAAATATTTATTTGTGGTCCGAACTATAAAAGTATTAATGCGTTTATTATCTACGCATCCCAAATAATTAGATTGACGACATTCGATATTAACTATTAATTTTCTGTAACCGAAATAACTCGAATCAAATATTTATACTACCTGCCAACGCAACGTAAAACCTAGGTTAAACAATATACAACCTACGCAAGTATATTTTTATTTTAGTTGTTCGAAACTAACCTATTAACAGGTTGATTTTCTTATACTGATGGGGGTTATGTCCTAGATATTTTTGAGATCATTGACAGTGTATTACGTGTGTTAATGGAAAAGGGGTATATCTAAAGGGTGAGTCTAAATATAGCCCCTCTCTTTTAAGTATGACTGGAATGAGGGTTTAATATTTTCAACATTGGCGCCAAAAATTGCATCCTTAATTTAAAGATGAGTTAGAACTCCCAAAATTTTGAGGAGGGGAGTTGTAACCTTTGCCGTGAAACAAGACCAATACTAGTGTTTCATATTAATGGAAATAGTGTTTGTATTTTTTCTTTTTCCCTGATATCTTTCACCAAACCATATGCTGCACATCACATTTGCAGCTGGAAAATCTTTACCAACACCTTATTGAGAACAAGGTAGTTGCTCTTACAGTACATAAGTGTATTGTACCTTACACAAAAATGAAATCACAAGGAATAAGTAGAGTTGATATTGTGTTCGACCAACATTTTTATAGATGTTGGAACTCACAGACATGTCAGTATCGTGATTGTAGATAAAGAGTAGATGTCAGTCGTGGGGAAAAATACCTCATAACTTTAACAAATTCATGTCTGAAAACAAAAATAAAGAGATATTTTTGGCAAGCGACCTAGTTGCAAAAAAATGCCGTGGAATAAAAGTACTGCACATAGGGGAACGGTCCCTATATTGGACCGCCTAATAAAATACATTTATAAATGAAAAATGTGTACCCAAATTTAACTGAAAAAATGATGACATCATTATAAGTCATAAAGATGTTAGAAGCAGATTCAAAACCCTAAACGGTTGATTAAAAAAAAAATCAAAGTAATATTAATGGTCCAATTAAAGTTATTAGTTTCCTAATTTGATAATTATATTCCATATGCATATTCTGATAACAATAAATGATAAATTAAAGAAACGTCCCGGGGACTTCATATATTTTCTTCATATATTATCATCTTCAGATATTATCTTATCTAATATAAAGTTGTTTAATTTGGACCAGTCCAACTTAGGAACTAGCAAGTGTTTCAATTTCGGAAATCATAACCTTATTTAAAATTTACACCTTTAACAGGTTGCTATTTCGGAAGACAGATAAACAGTGTGAGAAAACACTCTTTGCTTAAACTCTCCTTATATGAAAAACCAAAAAAATACCAGTAAAAAATTAAAGCATAAAGAAGTCAACAGTTAAATTACATCAGTCGACACAAAAACACGCCACCTGTGATTCTGTGACTAATATAAACTTAGCATTAGAAACAATTTATATAGAAATAAATGTGATGGTCCAATTTATTTCCTTTCCCTGACGAAGGGGCATTTCCCCGACGAGAAGAAAACGATATCAAAGATAGAAATTTGAGATATAAATTTGAAATATAAAAATTGTAGAAGTGTTATAAATAATGCTTCAAAACATTTTTCTACGTCACTAGTAACTTTTCCTGATATACTTAATATGTAAATGAGGAAGTCAAAATATTGTTAAAATATCCAAACTGATATTCCTATCATAGAATTTTACATTTTCGTACGCTAAATTTTATTTTCGTATTCGTATTCAGATTTCTTAAATTTTCTTCTATCCTGGGCAGTCGTAGATAAAATGTAAAAAATGCATCCGTACGTTAATAATGCCTTCATCTCAGTGATAAAATAGATAACTATTATTAGTGTTTCAGTTTGGTAGGATACTGGGAAGAGGACTGGAACAAAAACAAGCAAGTTTATTTCTACCAAACCGGACGCATTTCTACAATAATTAGTTTGTTCCAGTATCCTTCCCACTACCTTGAATATCTATAACCAAGCTAATAATGATAAGATCTATGAGAAAAAATATAATTTCTCTTATTTCAGGGTAAAAAATGTTCTACGCTTTTCTTCTCTCCTTCCTCTTCTCCTCAGCACAAGCATTGAGTAGTGGAGCCCCAGCATCAGTATGTCACACTATGATGCCTAGCCACGGTGGAGCAGCTGCGCAAACAGAGCCATCCCCGTACTCAATTAATGTTCAGATGAAAGGCGTTGTCCAAGTAGACGTCGGATTAAATTCAGGGTATACATTCAAAGGATTCATTCTTCAAGCAAGGGATGCCTCTGGAAATATTTTGGGTGAATTTGAGGTGCCAGATTTTGAGGTCCCTCAATTTAAAACTCTTGATTGCGATGGAGCTAAAGATACTCTTACTCATACTGATGCTTCCGAGAAGGAATCTATTACAGTGCTGTGGAAACCGCCGAACGGATATGATGGAGCAGTTGTATTCCAGTAAGTAGTTCTTGTTGATGCTAATTTTCGACGATATAATTGGACGAAACAGTTTTTGTGAGATAAAAGTTGTTTGGTCAAATGTTTATTATTAATCTTGGGTTAGCAACATAAAATTATGAAAAGAAATTAAATAAAGACACCATAATTTCTTACTAATGGACAATATATGGCTCTAGGGCTCTAGGCTCACTACTCACAATTTGAATTGAGCACATTTTCTGTTCACTATACGATTTTTTGGTTAAGTTTTTATATTTTTATATTTAAATAATATATTCATTTAGTGTGAGCCTGTATCTTGTTCAAGACATTTGCACACAGAAAATATGAAATAGGTTTTTTGGAATATTTTCATATAATTTTTGATGAAATAAGAAGAGAGTTTTTTGACTAACTAATCATCTTATATATATATATATATATATACATCTTATATATATATATATATATATATATATATATATATATATATATATATATATATATATATATATATATATATAATACACTTCTCCAAGAAATTAACGACCACAAAAAAATAACAATAAAAGCTTAAAGTTATTTTTTTTTATACCTCTTGTCCGATTTCAATGAGTCAGCCTTTCTATTCAATGTGAATGATCTATTGTTTTTTCAAAGAATTTTGTTATATTTATTAGAGGGTGTAACAATTGCGACGTGTTTTTTCAATTAAATTTTGGAACACCCTGTGGAGTTATACAAGCAAGCTAGAATTTAAATCGTATTCTAGCTTTATCTTTTCTTAACATTATCTTTTTTGATTTAGTTTAATGACCGATATTTGACACTCAACTGTGCAACAACGTTTTGTAGCAGCGCGAAGTACTGATGTATAATTACATGTAATTTATAAAAGATTCCTAACACCAGTAATTTTACATGTAACTTACATTTTTGATGGGAAACTTATGTAATTTAATCATTTTTTGTATGCTATACTTCAGTTAGCATCTCTCCTAGGTACACTGATATTAATTTTACAAAAAGAAATATTTTCCTTTCATTTCTACTTCTAAAATGGTAGAAAATGAGGCAACACTTACTTTTTTATAATAAAAACTTTTATAATAATGAAACAAGAGTATTTTGAATAAAAATTAAGAAACGTAATAATTAACTTCTAAAATCACAAAATAAACTTTTTACTTTGCCTTATTCTAAGCAGTTACCTATTCTTCGTCTTCCGGCCCCTTCTCGATCGGGTGCCAGACTTAGAATAAAGTACAGGTATACAAGTTTGTACAATCTGTAGATCGAGAGCCGTATATAAGAAACAAAACTTGCGACCTTTACATTACCTACCTCATTTTCCAAAATTTATTCTAATTTCATCGCCTTACTAACCGACACCTGTTCTAAGCCTTCTCCTATTGTAAACGTGTCACTAGGATGTCCCTGTCCTCTGTTTCAAGGCCATCAAGTCCCGGCGCCACCATTTGGTGGCTTCCCCAGGGGCTCTCGAAACTTTGAGCGGGCAGGATGTTTCTGTCACTATCATTGAGCACGTCGAGTTCTTCCAGGTTCTACCCGAGTTGACTTCGATATTTATCTTTGTCGGTTCCTCGACGATGCTGAAATAATTTCTTTGGTACTTTAACAAGATTAATATCAAAGTTAATCCACTGGTGATCTGCCATTGTGACAATATCAGGCACAAGCCAGGATGGGATTGAATTAGATATATTCAATGTAGCCAGTGTTATATCTATTATAGTTTGAATTCTGGATTTAACAAATGTCGGTATGAAACCCCTGTTAATTATACAAAGATAACTACCGTTAATATAGTCATAAAGTGTATATAGTCGCCTCTTGTATTGTTGTCTATACTGCCCCAGGTCACATGATGTGCGTTGGCGTTATAACCCATGATCAATTCCCAGTTTTGGGCGTGGCAGTATGCCACCAGTTCCTCCATTTACCTAGTCGGTGGTAAACCGCAACAACAGCTTTTGGTTTGCCGGCAATTATACATTCCACCTTCGCAGCCGTCAGGTCAGATGTTGAAAGGTGTGCTGGAGGCTGACTATTGATGTGCCGAGGGGCATAGATAGCTGTCCTCGGCCTCTCAGTTGTAGGTGAACACCATTTAATCTTGTTAAGCCAGATATTCTGGTTTTAACTAACCAGGGTTCCTGAATTAGCACCAATGCATCCTGTTCCACGTCGAGGTGGCGGCAGGGAACTGCCGTTGCCGCCTTGCAGAGTTGCAGATGCAGTTGCACTGCACTATTCTTACCTTATTTGTACCCTCCATTGAAGTGACCAATGGGGGTGGTAGAGGGTAGTGTAGGGTAGTCGTTTCCCTCTCGGTTTGAGGGGAGACGTCTTCCATTGAGGATGACGGTGGAGAGGTGGCTGTAATCAGCTCAGCCTCTCCAGCCTCCGTCTCCACTCTCTGTTCCTGCCCGAGCTGTTCGGTTGGAGGTCTTTCCTCTTTATTCGGTTGCTCCGGCTTCACCTTCAGGGCAAGTGAGTGGAGACCTTGTAATGAATACAACGAAATTTCTTTGAAAAGACAATAGAACATTCACATTCTTGAATAAAGAGGCTATCAAACAAAAAGAGTAATCGAAATCGGTCAGAAGGTCTAGACAAAATAACCCAGACAAAAATTTTTTGCTGGTGCATTAATTTCTTGAAGAAGTGCATATATTTCTTCTTCCTTTTTAAATATTAGACGACAAAAACCTAAAACCAATATATAAACAAATATAACTAACATCAATATCATCTCCTTTCAATAGTGCTCACTGGAAGTTATTGATGATCCTAGACGTATCTGGGTATCTGACGTTCTCAGATACCCAGATAGTAGTAACGATTGAACATCTACCATGAATAAAGAAATCTCATATTAAAAATAATTATCCTGGTACAATTTACAACATATATTCACATTAACATTGTTTCAGTGCCACCGTCGTCCAGAGCTTCGACATTTTTTGGCAAGGTATACAGTCCGCCCCTATACATGTCGTATCTCATGTGTTCAACGAAGGCGATAACGCCCCTATTCCTTACAACCCTTTCCATCAAACTGGGCACTCCACGACTCCTCCAAATTTCGTACCAGATAGAGCGGTTGAAGTTCACACAAATGTTAATCCATTCTACGCCGGATGTGGACTAGACAAGCTATGTTTTGGTGCTCCAGTAAACTGTGTGCAGTCTAGAAATTGTAAAGCCGCAGTAACCGTGAGGGTAATTGGTGATAGATACGAGTTTGAACTAAAAGCTGATAGCGGCGCTGCTTGGGTTGCAGTTGGTTTGTCAGATGATGAGAAGATGGGTGAAGATTCTGCTTTGGAATGTGTTAATAGAGGAAATAATGTGGCTGTGTATATGTCTTGGACTACGGCATCACCCTATGGCGCCAATAGATTGAGTAATGTAAGCAAAATGCCTTTTTACGTAACTCTAAGTTTACATTTATGACATGGTTTTCAGCCACAACTAGGTATTCAACTATTGAACAGCAGTATTATTGATGGTGCTATATACTGTAAAGTACAAAGAGATGTTGTAACAAATGTAAACGGTAAAACCTTCGATCTAGTTAATGGACAATACTATTTGCTGATTGCCGCAGGATCTTCTGTAAAGGGTATGTACAAGCATTTTCTATTAATGTACCAATATTGCTACTAGTCCAATTAGCAATAATTTAAGAAACAATCGGTAATGTCAGTCATTTCTTTATGTCAGCAAGAACAATTTTACCAACTGATGTTCACAGAAACAGACATGCAATGATTTTACAAAGTGAAATAAAACAAATAATTGAAACTATATTTTAGAAACCGCGGTTACATAATACAATAGAAAATATAATCAAATAAATGTACATATTCATTTTAATTCAACAAATTTTTTAAATGTTCAAAATGCCGTCCCTGAACTCCCTTGCTTGATCCGCCCTTGAACATTTTTGGCCATGCAGCTCTTCCAATAGTGGGTGTTCCAAGCAATGCTATGATTTGAAACCTATCAGATTTTTGGCGTGGCATGTAAACGGAAAATATAATATGGCCTAACTCATTGGGACTTTATATTTTTATAGAAAAAATAATGACACATGATATTTATGATCTAAAAATAACTAACATGCCGCTGATATATAACAAATACAGAGCGAACGGTTTATGACTAACCACGTCCCCGTAGTAACGATGAAAACCCGCTACGAATAATTAATAATAAGCGAAAAATTCACCGATTTGTACTAATAAGTATAAAATAATATATTATAACAGAATATCCAGTGAAAAATACTAAACTAAGCATAATTTAAAATTATATAATGTTAAAGCATATGCATCGAAGTACTGGATCGTGAGTCATAATCTCGATCCAAGATGCTATCAGTCGAACATCATTTATGTTATCATGTAGTTTTAAAAAGGCAACAGCATGCGAGTAAAGTAACTAGCAGCCCTAAATACAATATTTATAAAGTGCGATAAACATAATTCATTATAATATAGTGAAATATACAAAAGTGTAATAAGAAAGAGAATCGGATTGGTTGTCATATGGAGATATAAACAGGAAACACATCTGATGCAGGCAGTGCTTTTGTTTTCCGAACAAACCTTCCCTGGTTACGGAAAACAAAATGTAAAGGAGTCGTGAAATGTAGCCCAATGCTATCCCTTGTGCCCCTTGTGTAAATGCCCCTTGTGTAAATATCCACAAAGACAATTTTTTTGTAATATAAGTGTATAATGGAAACCCAAAAATGAACATTTTATGTAATGACCAAGCAAACAAGGAGATTTTAAATAATGCAGTTAAGAATATGGCTTCAAATAGGTCGCCACGCGTACCTTTTCTCTGAAGAAAGTTCAATCAAAAACAAGTAATAATTTCAAGTAAAATCAATTTAAGTAGTTAAAAGTTATTTAAAATTGCATTGCATGTCTTTCCATATAGTTTTGTTGTCGTAATATTTAAAAATTAAGTGATATTGGATGTTAAACAAATCCTTTGGTAGGGAAACAGTGAATTAAACTAGGTAGTTTCCTAGAAAGTTCATTCCCAGTGTTTAATCATCGTTTTAATAAACAAGTTGCATAAATAACAAGTGCGTGCAATAAACAAAAAATAAATCAGTGCTACGGTAACTAGTGTCCCGATCCAACAGAAAGAAATTGCTATAATTGCAGATTCCAGCAACCAAAATCCCAATCCGGCTTCCTGAGAGTGTCGTAGAGTGTCGTTTACACAAACCAGTGCGGTAGTGTAAAATTTCGAGTGTTTTAAATTAACGCTATAATGAGGTAATAAAACACCAATATTAATACGTCGCCTTTAAGTAACTTTCTAAATAATTTCTATACAGGAATATTGTATGTAAAAGGATTTTATGTCCCATGTAATTTTAATATTATGTTATAGTAGGATAGCACAAGCTAGGATAAATTTAAAATTTACAAAAAAACAAATTTTAATAAAACAAACTTAAATGATTATTTTTAACCTCTTCTGAGGTGAGTAATTTCCATGCTCTATAAATTTTTGTCTAGTCAAAGTAAAATAGTAATAAGTAAGCACATGTGTTTCTATCTATATCAATATAAATATCATCTAGATATTTTATTTATGTCACTTTAAATTTATTTTGAATTCTAAAATAGATAAATTTAAAAAAAATCATGTCATTATATATATATATATATATATATATATATATATATATATATATATATATATATATATATATATATATATATATATATATGTATATATATATATATATATATATATATATATATATATATATATATATATATATATATATATATATATATATAATATAATTATATATATATATATATATATATATATATATATATATATATATATATATATATATATATATATATATATATATATATATATATATATATATATATATATATATATATATATATATATATATATATATATATATATATATATATATATATATATATATATATATATATATATATATATATATATATATATATATATATATATATATATATATATATATATATATATATATATATATATATATATATATATATATATATATATATATATATATATATATATATATATATATATATATATATATATATATATATATATATATATATATATATATATATATATATATATATATATATATATATATATATATATATTGTAGGTATGTAGATGGTAGTACCATCTCGCGTTATTTTTGTTCAGTGGCAATTGTTTTACTAGTTCATTATAAATCGTGGCAGCAACTCTGTATACGGAACTTAATATCAATGCTGATTCTTGGGCAGATATAGATTCTACTACTTTATACTAGAGGGCACCAGAACCTTTATTTAGGATATCCGGGATATTGTACATCTACATGATGGCATGACGCTTTAAGATTTACTATAATACAAATATTCTAATATTCACTGTTGTTATTTGAATTAGTTAAAACATTTACCTATCTAAAATGTTTATCAAATGTTTTGAAATAATTTTGGAATCATAATCGAAAATGGAAATTGATTGTTACTGTGCTGTATATTATAAGTTCGTGTACCAACATATTTAACGAATTGAATTTTTATTTATCACAGAGCCTACCGCATATAGTTTTTGTAGATATATCACGATGAGGATCTGTTGAAGGTTTACTGTTCTTGCTGTTCCCCACCGTGGAGTGATTAAGGTGGTAGAATCGGCCTAATTCATTAAACAAGTAGTAATACTGCATATTTACTAGTGCAAAACTGTCAAAGATGAAATATTAAATGCTTGTCAGAAAAAATGTTATTCCCTTCATGTAGACAATTTAGTGGCTGATATTTTTAGTATTAACTATTCTGTTAACTTCTATAGTTAACATATATACTATGGAAATTGCCAGCAAAAATAGCGGCTATTCCTTCTTCTTACGCATTTCATAAGAAGACATCTCTAGCAAATTTCAAAGCAGAATTTTTTTTATTTCATCTAGTTTGCCATATAAGGTAACATAATTATACGCATTCTGAATCGTTTAGAATGACGATGCAAAAATATTATAACTTTTAGATAGTAGGTCATATCTTGAAGCTTTGGTTCGAATTACAAATTTTTTACAAAGTTAAAATCTAAACCTATCTCTTCTTTTTCTAGATACAAGTGTGTCATACCATGACAGAGTATTTACTGCCAGTGCGGAACCACGATACCTAGCAGTTGTTAGTAGCGTGGCAGCAGCTTCTAAACTTTTAATACGTCTACATGGTTCATTCATGTTAGCAGCGTGGATTGGCACAGCCTCTATTGGTATCCTTCTAGCCAGATATTACAGGAAGACATGGGTGGGAACTAGCTTGATGGGAAAAGATTTGTGGTTTGCAGTAAGTATTATTGACATCAATAACCCTGATGTTGCATTTTGATATTGCCTAGTTCAGATATTCATAACTGACATGGCCCTAGAACATTCTGCATTCTCTTGGATTTTTCTAAGATCTTACAGTTCATTATCACAGGATTATGGTCATCCTGGTTCACCCAGAAAACCGTTCCAAAGACTCTAATAAATTTTTAAATATATTTTTACTTTTATATGAATCTTAAAGAGTCGTTAGATTAAGTATTTATTTCAGATGCTTTAAGAATAAGCAGAATAAGCGAGACTGCAAATGTGGGAGAGAAAAATACTGAGGAGAATTCAACTTAACGTTTTTCACCAATGTATTTCAGCCTATGTAATAGCATATTACACTGACAATATTTACGTCAAATGAGAGGCAACTGATTATTCCAGCGACAATATTTATGTCAGATAAACGTCAAAAAAACTATCAATTTTATTTTTAAATAACAATCAAAGTGGTCCCATTTTGACTTATGGCTTCTTTTTATATTACTCGAAGTTGAATTTGCTACTTCTTCGCCAATTGTAGGTACTTAAATCGCTGTTAACAAACCGCTTGGAAATTACATGAAGCGCCCTACAAGAAATTAAATTATGTCAGATAAACGACAAATAAATTATCAATACACTGGCATTTAATTATATACTATTTGATTTTCTTTCAAAATGAACATCCTTGTTTCATTGAATTGTCCTTCGAATACATTCAACTCGTGCTTTCAGTTTTGCTTCAAAATATGTCATTCTTTCACTAATTACTGTTTTTGGAAAATAAATACTCGCGCTTCGAGCTCGTAATTATTTTGGTCACAGCAGCAACTCGTGTTCAGAATGACGAATATTATCGGCAAAACCCAGAGCTCTTGTGGTATTATATATGTGAATATCTTTTGAGGAAAAATAATTGAATATGGATGGGTTAGAAGAATAAACGAAGAAGTAATGAGTCGATGGTAGGATAGATTGAAGCTCCGAGATTACGGTGGCTAGGACACATGGAAAGAATGCCAGATGTAAGCATAACAAAATGCTACTGACGAGAATTGGAGGGCGGAAGAGAAGAGGAAGACTGAAAGTAAGGTGATGAGCGGAGATCGAGAAACGCTTGGCTAGGAAAAGGTCAATTTGATTGCTTTTTTGTATTGGATGAGGCGTTTCGACGTTTTTGCTTCAAAAAGAAGTACCCCAAGGAAAGGGCTATTTTCAAATGCGGCTGCCATCTTGCATTTTAAGAAATAGGCCATTTATCTCCATAGTCCATTCTGTTCTGTAAGCAACTAATTAAGACTGGTGCCATTTCCATTAATATTCCACAAAATATTACGAGAAAACATATTTTGTTTCCTACAGATTACACCAAACTATAGGAAATATTTTCTGAAAATGATATAAATAATTAAAACAAAACAAAAATGTTACATAATCAAGCATTCAATATTTAACTGTCAATATCTCATGTTATACAATAATTCCCTTAATTTTAGTGGCATAGAATATTCATGGTTCTCACTTGGGCCCTAACTTTAGCCGCCTTCATATTGATCTTCGTCGAATTGAAACAATGGTCTAAAGAAAGAAACCCTCATGCAATTTTGGGTACCATCACCAGCATATTATGCTTCTTCCAACCAATCGGTGCCTACTTCAGACCACATCCTGGAACCACGAAGAGGCCACTCTTCAACTGGGGCCATTGGTTGGCTGGAAATGTGGCTCATATATTAGCAAGTAATTAATTATGATTTTTAACTGAGCGGAAATATATAATCCATTCCGTTTTTAGTTGTGACAATATTCTTCTCTGTGAAACTGACCAAAGCTGAGTTACCAGATTTTGTTGATTGGATATTGGTAGTCTATGTCGCAGTTCACGTTGTTACCCATTTAATTTTATCGGTAAGTATTATAAATATCTAAGAGTATAACAAATATAAATTTACGAGTATACATTTTGATGGTCTCAATTATTTCCTTAGATTGATTGATTGACGCAAAAAAAATAAAATTATTTGTGCTTATAAAATCTTTACAGATTGAAAACAGAAATTGGCATATCTCATCTTATACAAAGGGAAGTAAAATTAAATTTTTGGACGTTTAAATCACATTGTGGGTAATTAGGGAGTACAGAAATTTTTAAATGCGGTTTACCAGGACGCTCCATTCATTCTAAGCATTATGTCTATATTGACTATCAATGCTATGTTACTTGAATCAATGCTATGTATCCCTTCTTTTCAAGATCACCTTCTTTTCGGGGTATAGTTTTTCTGTCGTGTTTTCTTTTGGTGTTAGAACTTGTTTGTCCACGAACCTCCTGTAGGAACTCAATACACGTTCATTGCGGATTGCACTCGTTGATGCTTCATTTGGTGTTTCTGGTAGTTTGCATAAAGTTGTTGCGGATCATATGGATAAATTCCGTTGACACGAAAGCCGGATTTGAACTATTGGAGCGTACTATTGGAGCGTACTGATCTGTCTGTACAACTTTCCCCTAATAAATCTACGGTACATTTTCAATTTTTCTTGAAATTATCTTTGAAATTCGATTCCATAAATAAATAGTTATAAATGCGTTTGTAAAACTGCGAGAAACTGTCAGGGGGTGATTTCTACTCTCCACTTTTCACGAACACACTCTAGCTACTTAGTTTTCAAGGGAAAAGTGGTTCTCTGTTATACGTCCTAATCTGACTTATTTTATTTTGCATTAATTTAAGATTTATTGCAATTATCCTAAAAGTTATATATTGCAGGTAATGGGATGTATATCTGAAAAATCATCAGAAGGTAAAGTCACAGCTTTCCCAATGAATGATTTGGGTGGAACTGGTAGGAGTTCAGGGTATGCAGATCGCAGTGCCGACGCTCCCGTAAGTAACATAACAGTGTATTATGTCTAATATAATAATTGGGGTGGTTGGTAGGGATTTAGTTGCGTAGCTTTTATAATAGAAACAGCAGTAATAACATGTAAAATATTTATAATTGGGGGGGCATTTAGGATTATGTTGTGAAGAAGGGGACATATATATTATTCGCAATCGATGCACATCAATAAAATTTTCAAATACAGGCGAAAATTTTCTAATTTTGAGGGTGCAATTTCATTGAAATTTCAAAGTACCTATTTCGAATACGCACTAAATTATTGCCTTGACTTTCCTAATTTGAAAATTTACAATCAACGGACTTACTGTAGGTATTTTTATTAATCAACCATTTTAATTCCTTAGTTTTCACCATTCAGAAGATTCCTGCTGGGTATTTACATCGTGATCATCCTGGCTTTGGTCATAGCCCTGATCGTGATAACTGCTCTGGCTCCGATAGTGGAAACATTTTCTGCATTAAAATCTACCACATTCGATTAGGACTTTGTCAGGAAATTGAGATTGGATTTACCAAAAAAATGCATGTTCTTACATCATTTTATACTAACGACTGATTTTATAATTTTTTTACACTGAAGAATTTACGAAATTATGTTGCATGTTTATAGTTTGCAACATTATATTATTTAAGAAAATAATCTAGATATAGGAATCAAATTATGTGTGTATTGTTGTGTAAATAATATTACTGTTTACTCTCACAAGTTATTTTATATATTATATTTCTCTAAATACGTTTATTTCTTGATCCAAGTGGATAAACATTTATATGTATTGGTAATTACAAAATTTACTATAAAATGTAAAAGAAGAGGGTTTTCATGTATATAATTTACAGTTATCAGTTTGTATTACCCGCTCAAGACGTCCATTTTTTATTTTCGAATTTTATTTATTTCTCGTCCCTCTGTACTTACTAGTGATATAAGAGCATCGTTTTTACATATTATTTTATTTGATGAATACTAGTTGTTGTATGTTTATCAATTCGTTAATATATTTTGTAAATAAAAATTATTTTGGTTACTTTGCTACTTTGATTGTATTTATTTAATTTATTTCCTATACGTACAGTGGGCGCCATCCAAATGTGAACGGTTTTTGGTAGTCGTGGAAATTATGGCTGAATTTTATTTAGTAAATCGGACTTTGTTCAGTAGCGTAACAGTAGGTACTCAAAAACGGGTGCGTAGAACGGTAAATTCTGAAGAAAGTTTTCCTTTTCAAATGACCTGGGCAATCACCGCCTTATATATATATATATATATATATATATATATATATATATATATATATATATATATATATATATATATATATATATATATATATATATATATATATATATATATTATGAAGAAATTAGATGTTGGACGATTTAAACTATTTTGAAAACATATAATTTTATAATACACGAACTATAACATAAAATTTATTATATATTAATGTATAAAATGAAGAATTGTTGAGATGATACCGAATATATCTGTAAATAATTATGTAGGAAAATAGTTGAAATATAATTGAGTCATTGATATTATAAATCATATAGAATAGAGATTTATAGTTAAAGTACTGTGTAAGAAAAGTTAGTAGTTATCAAATGAGATATGAGTGAAAATGATAGTATATACGAAATAGTAAATAGAAATGTAAAATATAGGTATGAAGTTTAGTAAATAGTAAATGTGTAAGGATGCTAAACACCAAAAGACTCAATAACTAAAGTGAGAGGGTGTAAATGGCATAGACAATACTACATAATATATGACATAAGTGAATTGTTTATTATTGAAAAATCAAGAGAGGGGGAGAAAACAAAAAGAGGGAAACCAAGGAAAATAAGGATAATAAGAAATTGTTTGAAAAAAAATAGATCTTGGAATTTGAAAAAACTAGAGCAAGAATAGAAAGAACCAGAGGAGGATAAAAGGAAATATATGATATAGGTGTATTGGCAGTTCGCAGATAATAAATCGAGAGAGAATAGCAGAATAGGATTTGCAGTGTTATATATGAAAGTCATAGAAATGGGATAATATGGTATATAAGCAAAATTAGAAGGACCCTAGAAAAAGGATGAACCTGAATACATACGTATATAAGAAGTATTAAAGAAAGTAAGGTACCTTATCACATATTGAAGTTAGGTCATGACCAAAGAATAACAAATTTTTGAACAGTTTTAAATTTAATTGATCAATTACTAATATTAGAGCTCTTATATATAAACTTTTAGTGAAACATTTCGGACTTGACATCTAAATTTTATAATAATGTCACAAACGTCAAATTTTTAAATATAGGTTAAGTAGTATTTAGTGAATGTTATAAGTGTATAGTAATTATCATTTTATCTTGCTTAATATATCTATTATTTAAAATTCTTCATATTCGGATAGAAACTGCACAGTATTTTTTTTATTGTTGAATCAATAAATTTGTTAAATTGATATATATTTTTTTTGTTGTGTATTGAATGGTTTTTACAGCAGCTTCCTTCTAGAACCGACCCTTGAGAAAAGTAAACAGGTAATTTGATAAAATGAGCATAGCCGTAGCATAATTAGTATAAAAAGGTCCTTAAAATTTTTTAATAATAATAAATTAATAAAATTAGATTTACCAAATCAAAATTAACGTTATAAAATATATATATATATATATATATATATATATATATATATATATATATATATATATATATATATATATATATATATATATATATATATATATATATATATATCGTTTAAGTATTAATTAATCGTTTAGTAATTCAGTATGTTTTTTTCAAAAAAGCGTCTGTTGTAAGTAGCGATGTTTATATGATTTGCCCATTAATTATTTTGACAACAAATCAATGGTGGGGTCATACTTATTTTTTTAATATAAAAGCAAATAATTCTGTAAAATTTATTTTATTATAAGCAGAAATAGCTTATGTCCTCGACAGACTTGGACCCCTAGTCCATTGGGCGGCTGAGAACATGAAAGTACGATAATAACGTAAAAATCTTAACAGCAATATTAATTATTTTTATTATATATTTAATTGCAATTATTTCTATGTATTAAATTGCAAAAATCAGTAAGTATTACCTACGTGGTACGTTTATTATTACGGATTGAAAATGTTGTACTGGGCAGGACTCGAACACACGATTCTCGGTATACGATTGTCAGTTTTCACACTGTCACTGCATAGTGACAGATTCGCGCGGCTCACTTTGAGGTAATTAAAATATGTTTTGTAAAAATTATGTAAAGGTCATATACTACCTTTACATAATTTTTGTAAATGAAAATGTATTACTACGTTTTATATGGGTAATATCATAGTGGTTATTAAATATTATAAGAGTATAATAATATATAAGAGTATAACGTATAATAATACAGTACCTTACCGTGACAGTACCAAGAAATTGCATACCACAATGAACTACCTATGAAGTCATTGACACGTTGTGTGGCTGATATATCTGTTTAGGAGTCTAGACTTAATTAGCCTTAATAGATTTTATTTTTGAAATATGTATACTATCATAGATTAAGAAGTTAATAATCTATGATACTATGAACGCTATTTCAGTTTGCCATCGACGCAGATATATTATTTTAAATAACACTTAATATTCAAACACCCGCCGGATGAAAATCAACATTGAGAGCGTTGAATGTTTGATTAAGCAGCGAGTTGTACAATAATTATACACCGGCATATGTAAATGATTTTGGAAATCACGAAACGCCGGAAAAACGAGATTCAATGTAATTTAATCGCAAGTATTTGACCATGCAATTACGGCGTAGTCCAAATGTCTGCAGGCGCCGATGTAACTAATAATCAGAGTTTAAAAGGGGAAGTACATAGACGGGGTTTTCATTCTGGTTTAATGTTAACCCTCTCACGGATCTTCACATTAAGTGTCAAATACATGAAGTTGCCAATACATAACCAATGGTTGCGCGTTCTAAGAATTTTGAACTTTGATTTGAATTTTATCCCTATTAGATCCTGTATTATAGTGATCGGGTGGTTTTTGGTTTTGCAAATTATATTTGTTTTGTGCAGTACATCCCTATTAGAGCAGCATGTACCTTAGCCGGATAGTTTACTGCTTAATATATATGATAGAAAAATTGAATATATATATATATATATATATATATATATATATATATATATATATATATATATATATATATATATATATATATATATATATATATATATATATATATATATTGTTATAATTAGATTTTTATATTTTTTAATAATTAATATTGAATAGCTCCGCGTTGGAGAGATATTGAGATGCTTATATAAATTTAATTTAATGTGTATTCTGATTATAATGATTAACATTTATTATTGGGGAAAAATTTTATGGGTTGATCTGCTTAATATGTTATATAGAATGGAAATGTACTTACTTCACTTGCTTAATATTCTCCAGACCTTATAAATATGGGCGTCAGTTCACAATGTCAGTGGTAACTTCTGAATTTACTTCTTATCAAAAAATATTTACTATCACTTTTATGTATTTTTATATGTATTGAAATTTAAATTATTAATTATCATTAATTTTACTTATTAGAGCATGAAATCTCTTGATCTCAAAGGTGGGTTCAAAAGAGACTAGTATCCTGCTTCTATATATGACTTGATATGACCATATAATTTATTTATGTTGCAAAAATTTATCACACATATTGTTGACTCTGAACTTGCTTTAAATTGTATTATGGAATAAGAAAATGGTTCGCAATTAATTAGCACATGTGTATATTTTCATAAGGGGATATTTTTTAAAATGCTGGAGAAACATTTAAAATTCAGAAACTATGTTTACCTACGACACCTATCATATCTTAGATTACTTAAAATTTACATGGGATATTTAAATCCTTAACAAAGACATAAAATAAAATATGTATAAATATATAAAGACAATTTTGTAATGTTCTACTCTAGTTAAAAATTTTAAGTTTGTTTGTTACCTTTGATTTTTTGATTAGTCCTTTGAAAACAAATCCAAAACAAAACACACACACTGCACTGCAGTGCACTACACTGCACTGTTGCACTATTGCGATGCTGCTCCCCTATCGATGGAATTCTGCAACTGTTCGTCGGCAATGGCGTTGAATATGATTCAAACTACTTCAGGTTCAATACTTTAACTTTTTACCACTCTGCTTCTGAAAATCTCGTTCTACGTGCTTGCTCACTCTGACTTGTTTATCTTGTAATTTTAATTGATCCTTACACGGATACGATGAAAAACACTTTCAAGCCTATCTACGACACCTTAGATATCCTCTGACGACTAATATCATACTACTATTATTAATATTCTTTATTTATTTACAATACAACGTTACTTAATTAACTGATAATTACTTTATATACAACTTTGACAATTTAAATTACTTTTACTATGAAATTATTTAATTTTTATTGTAAAAAAGCTCTACACGAAGCTACCTCGTTGGGTGCTAAATACGTTCCCTCTCGTTTCTTATACATTCCTACGGAAATACCTTCACAAAACAAGGACAAACTTCCTTCTGCAACAACTATTTGCTGACCAATTACGAGTCACTATTATTTATAATTTTTAATATTACACAATACATTTACTTTTAAAGCACCTTTATAGTTCCTACATAATATTTGCACTATTTGTTTAATTCAATACTAGTATGCATGGACACTATCATTTTGTATGCGGTCAACAAACCTTACACTTGTGTTTTGCTATGAGAATTTCCACCTCTCAGTCCCGATTTATATCCCATAGAATATACAAGCTACAGTCTTATTTCAACTGATACGTTACGGTACTAATTTTCGAAAGAAAACACAACATATTTATTAAACCCGGTATAAAACGGAAATTTGCTTTTTTTTTAAATAACGTGCGCAATGAAATTATCTAAGAACCAACCTAGGATGCGAAAAACAGTTTATTCAAATCGGACCATACTGCCCTTGTTGTTCAAAAGGGCTAGCATTTTTATATCTTATAATAGTTGCCTAAACGCTTCCGAAACAAAAATAATGAAACAAACATTACTCTCAGAAACGTTTTCAAAATGTTTATAAATGCAAAATTGGCACCACTTTATAAAACATTTCAGTTATGTTTAGTATTTTGTAAAATCTTTTGGAAATATAATGAAATTATTTTTTAACATTTCGACAAATCTTACACAACCAATATAAAACAGTTTTGCTAAAGCTTTTTATACTGCGCTATAAAATATACTTTACAAAAGTATAAACATTTCTATAAAACAACTATATAATAGTTTTATAATAGCTTCAAGGAAACAATATAAAATAAAAATTCATATTGGAATTACAGTAACAAAATAAGAAGCTTTTTTAAAGATATTCAAAATTTTAAGGTAAGGTAAAATAAAGGTATTCAAAATTTTTAGCGACTCTAATAAAACAAATATGATCCTGCTACATAGGTTGCCCCTGAAATATTTTGATACCGCACGCAATTATTGTTATTGTCGGGCATGTATTTGACTTATAAAATTTAAAAAAGCTACAAAACGCGACTATAAAATAATTATATAATATATTAATAAGAGTCTTAATAATATCGCCGAAATTTACTAAAAGCAATTATAAAACAATTTTATTTTATAAGCTTGACTTTTGTATCTGTTTTATTATGTTGCTCATAGAAAGGTTTCCACGATAAATTTATAAAACACTTGATCTTTAACAACAGAATAGTGTCCATCGCCCCTCTAATGAAATTGATTAGTATTTTGGAAGTAATAATCAAATACGAATAAAATAAAATAGTCACAGTCAGGAATAGATATGGAAATAGCACAGAATGCACCGCTCTTGCTTTCCCGCCTGTAGATATAGCTTCATGGCATATAAAAGTTATATCTACATTGAATTTTAATGTAAAAAGCCTATCTATATAGAAACTGTGTAGTTGCCACTATTATTACTATAAAATGCTATATACGGCATTTCTTCTTAAAACAACAGCATCGTTTACAGACACGTCTAAATAGTTTTATAATTTATATGGTTTAAGAACTGCAGATTACACTTTTTGGACTTGAAAATGATAGAAGAAAATGTTTAAAATTGACATACGTATTTATCACAACTTTTAAAAAAAATCAGATACGCCCCGCAAAAAAAGTAGAATCAAATTAGCCACAAATCATGGCAATCAATTTTGTCCAGGAGTTTATGATATTTTTCTAAGTTATTCCATGTTGAAATAATGCTTCTATGTGGATCTAGTGACTTTGATTTCTAACAGACGGATGGAACAGAAAGCCCGCCACCAGCCATCGATTTTTCTCAAGGAGTGTTAGAGCGAACGTTTTCCGATATTTGAATCATTCCTGCTGTAGTAATTCTTTGTGGAAATTATTTATCTAAAATTGTGCTTTCAGATTGTTTTTCATCATTAATATAGTCGGCGCGTTTCCTTTAATATTCCAGGGATCTATTGAAGTAACATGGATCTAACCAGCAGTCTAATTACGCTCCCAGTAGTAGTAGTAGTGCAGAGCTTATTCCTGCTGAAGACCCCCTAGATGGCGTGGTAATTTCAGCCCCATTATAAAATATCCCTCGTGACGCGAAACGGCGTCGGGGGTGGCGCTGCCGTAGGTTCGATCGGCCGTTTACAACCAGTATTGAACGTAGTGCTATAGGATATAGTATTTCACCCTCCATAGGCAACCGTGGGGTCGTGGAAATACGAAACGTGGGGCATGTTGTGTTGGTAAACTGACTGGTGAGCGTGCTATGACAATAGTGCACCGACGTGTACTCGGACTGCATACTGTATAAGATTTAAGGTTGTATGGTCGGTATTGCATGCAACAGTTGATGTGTATATGAATAATAATTGGTAATTAGTGCGGAGCGGTGAGTAATGTGGTTGTAAGTGTTTTAAAGCTCTCTAGGGTGGTATGTGTGGGCCGGACAGAGACGGAGCCGCCGCGGGGGCCCACTGACGTAATTGAAAAACCATGGATTTGAATTGGGTGCCCCTCGTGGGCCTGTTGTGTATTCTTGCGGCGATATGCGAGGGACACGATGCCGACGCTGATAAGCTGCAGTTCGAAGCTGCGTTCCAAGGTAAAAATTAAATTTGTAGGAAACCTGCTGACGTCTAAGCTAAATTTATCAAAAAAGTGCATTTCAGTGTTAAAAACTGGTTCAGTGTACTTTAAGTAATTATAAGACGTTTAAGAAACTGTTGAAAACGAAAAAATATATTTTGTTTGCCAATCGATCAATTTCGCGATATGAAATTTTCCAATTTTCATTCACAGGAAAAAATATTGTTATTTGTAATTTTCTGTTATAAAAATTCTGGTTATTGTTTATTATTTATGTTGCAAACAGACAGGCAATTAACATTTAATAATTACATGTTATATATGAAATGTGCCTCAGAGGACATAGGTATAAATATAATATATAGTATAAAACATTTATACAATATGTTTGTGACAAATATTTTTTAGGTAAGTAGGTACATCTCATAATTTTTTTAAATACTTTTTCACGACATCGACAGTTTGAAATATTACATAATAATAACCTGAAACCTGAAGAAAGCTAATGGATAATGGATATACCTAGTACGGAAGTATCCAATCCAAACATTCCACATTCTATAAAAAACACACAATCATATATATATATATATATATATATATATATATATATATATATATATATATATATATATATATATATATATATATATATATATATATATATATATATATATAGGTATATACAGTCTCAGGTTGAGTTAGACAATTGAGATTTTTCTTAAATAGCCTCTCGTTGGCTTAGACAATGGTAATGGATTTTAAATATTTATTAATTATTAAGAAGGTGCTATACCTCTATAGCACCTTCTTAAGGGGATACTTAATTTAATTTGTTGATAGTTACTCTTGATAACTCATATTCTTGGAAATTCTTCTTTAAATGGGCGCCAGTTCATGGGAACAATTTTAAATATTTTGCATAGATATGTATCATAACATTTACGTTCCTCTCATCATAATTATATTTGGTTTTCACTATAATGTTTTATAGAATGATTTCTTTTTATAAATACCAAATAGAGAATATATTAGTGAATATATTTGAGCATTAAGCAAACTCACCTCAGAGGAGGATCAATTGGTTAAATTATCAAGTTATTTTTATGTCAAATTTGAAAGAATAAATTAATTTTGTTAGATTATTTTCAGAATTTTAAATTTATTATAAACTCGTAATGTTTATATCTATAGTAAATACGAATCTACAATGACTTTAAGCGTTTTTTAAATAAAAGGAAAAATATTGGTGTACATTACATGCGACAGATTTATTATATATAAGCAATATCAGTGGTGAATTGATACATTTCACAAAATCCTAAAATAAACCCTGCGATAACCTATTATATCTTAAGCGGTACTTATTAAAAATGGAATGCTGAAAGCCGGAACCCTGCCCTATCTCACCTTCTACTGCATACAATGCGTAGTAGGTACTGTTTACATTTTTTTAGATTTCCGATATTTGTTGATTTCAC
Source organism: Tetropium fuscum (assembly GCA_964058915.1). Lineage (NCBI taxonomy): Eukaryota > Metazoa > Arthropoda > Insecta > Coleoptera > Cerambycidae > Tetropium > Tetropium fuscum. Next base: position 75,824 of record CAXKVY010018575.1, on the reverse strand, counting down.
TTTTGATTCGTTGATCTATCTTCTTCTTGGTATGATTGTACAAATTACAGCTTTGATCTGCTCTGAAGCTACCTAGCTTCTGCCAATAGTGGTTTAACACACAAAAAGGACTTAATATACTCGCCATACAATTACAAAACCATATGTAAACACAAGTATGCCTATTTAGCATATATTCTAAGCAATTATTTTGATTTTTAGGAAACTTATTAAAACATAAATTTTCTTTTAATAAACGACGCTGCGTAGCTACTCCTTGAATGCCATACGCAATGGCATACGCAATGCCATACGCAACTTTCTTTGCGTATCTCTTTGGAATTGTAATTATATTGTTAACCAATGAGATTGCTTTATTAATTTCACTTTTCTTAATTTCACTTTATATTACTATTTTGAAAACATCACATCAAATTACTATTCTATTCACACTAATCTATTTACCTAGAGTACTTATTTACTATTCAGTTCATCTTTTGACGTTTAAACTCACTTTTAGTCGTCCGCGTACGTTCCACTATTGTGTTCTGCTTCGAGGCTAAAATTATTGTTGCCCATTTTTCACATGTTCTCTAATATATACCTCTTGATTTAGATATAGTTCAATAGCTTTTTATGTTGCATAATTCATCATACGATATGTCTAACTTATTATCACTTTCAACTGATTTTTCTGGCGATTATTAATTAAGTCATTATGAAAATACTGCTTGACAAATCAGAGTGTATCTGGTTAGGTCACGCTGTGCTATGATCTGTCTTCGTTATACTTGGTAAATGGTTTACTTTAGCATACCTATACTCTGTCTGATGTATACTGTCTGATTTATTTATTATATACATTGTTATTATTTATATTTACGATATATTATATTAGTGCTGTATTCTCGTTTATCTCAATATATATATATATATATATATATATATATATATATATATATATATATATATATATATATATATATATATATATATATATATATATAATATTGCATTATATACATTACCACATTATTAATTTCTCAAAATATGAAGAGGGTAACATCGAAATAAAAGTCTGGATAAGGTTCGAAAACATAAAATCCGAGATCATTCGGATAAAAAAATGGAAAGCACTTTCTAATCATCACGTGTATATGCCAAGTATTTCTATTTTATTCTAGTACTAGGGATTGTGACAACTTAACCGTATCACATTATTAATTTGTCAAAATATGAAGAAGGCCTGAAATATATCGAAATAAAATAAATTGTAGCGAAGGTTCCAAATACATTAAAGGCTTGGAAAAAATACAAAGCCATTCAGACATGAAATAAGAAGTACCTTGTGACCTACCAAGTACTTCTATTATTTTTTATTATTATTAGGGATTGTGTCTTAAATGGTTAAGACACAATCCCTAATAATAAAAAATAATAGAAGTACTTGGTAGGTCACAAGTCAATAATGGTATGGACCATTATTGACTTGTCAAAATATGAACAAGGCCCCAAATATATTTAAATAAAATTGTAAACAAGGTTCCCAATACATTAAAGGCCTGGAAAATACAAGATTATTCGGATATGAAATGAAAAGTAACTTGTAACCATCAAATTTATCTACCAAGTATTTATATTTCATTTTTAATTTGAGAACTCTCATGTTTGAAGTGTTTATTCTCTTTTCTGACTAATCCTATACCTCTCTTCTACTTCTACTTCTACTTCTAGTCTACTTTTTCTTAAAGCTTACTTTATATCTTACTAAACAAACTTTGCTTTTAGATTTTAGAAAAAAATCATAAATATGCATAACGATTGTGAAACGTCTTGTGTTTATGGACTTTGGCGACACCATAAAACATAAATTCCCAGTATTACTGCCGATTGTTATTATGTAAATGCGAGGGCTTTCTGTGCAAATTAGTTAGATAGTGCCGTTTCGACCTTGGCTTGTATCCAACACATCAGCGGAATTAAAATTGGGAGAGATATTTGGATATTGGGTTCCTAAATCTAATTGTTTCCTCCCTTCTATACTTCTCGTATTTATTTTCTTTAAACATTCTCAACTACCTAATATACCTACCGTACATTATGATAAGAATCCCATATTAATGCCATACTTAACTACCTATTTCATACAGACATGAATTTGTACTCTTGGCAATAGGTATCAAACATCGAAAATATAGGTCAGGAAATTTTATAAAACAAAATCTAATATTGACCACATATTGAGTTATAAACACTATTTTTTGAATTGATAGTCTTCTTTAACGACAGCTACTTTAAGGACTAATTGAAACAAATCAAGTATTTAACACGGCATATTTATGTTTTTTTTATAAAATAATCTGTGTTTAAGTGGCAAATCTGGTCCTTCTCCGTCCTTCTCCAGAACATGGTTTATCGTCAGTCGTATAATGGTTTGAACATGTTAGCTCTGCATGTAACACATAACTTGTTACTAGTATACATAAACGGAATTTAAAATATATTATAAAAATTGCTATTTTTACTTCTAATAAAAACAGCGACGAGAAATTTAATATTGTGCCAGCAGCCAGCATTCTGCTGAGTATTCAACAAAAAAGAAAGAAAGAAAGGAAGAAAGAAAGAAAGAAAGAGAGAAAGAAAGAAAGAGAGAAAGAAAGAAAGAAAGAAAGAAAGAAAGAAAGAAAGAAAGAAAGAAAGAAAGAAAGAAAGAAAGAAAGAAAGAAAGAAAGAAAGCAAGAAGCTAGTTACTCCTACAATTAAAATACTCCTTCGATATTTCTGCTTACTTTTTTTTTGTTGTTTAAAAATTCAGAATTGCAAGGAGATCCCCAAAAAATTATACCACATCTTATTATATACTCTGGTGCCGAAATAGTGTGGAGTCATTCATACATAATATCACACCACCATCACAATTAAACGGTCTGCCTATTTGCAATGGATCACAGAATTTCGTAGTGTGGAAATTTGTGTACACTCTATAGAAATGGTGGGCAGAACTCATTAGTAACCGGGTCTACCGCTCTCATTGGTGAGTTTTAGGCGGTTCTAAATTAAATTAAATTTCATTGGTCAAAGGTAAAGACGCCGGATTTCCGTGGATATATTGACGCATGCGCTGTTTCATGCATGTATGTTTTGGCGTGACAGTGGCGTTTCATTTTGTCTTATGTATGGGTGAATCGCGATATAAATTAATTATAATATTGTGTTATACGCAAGTGTTTAGTGTTTTTATGCGATGGAAGCGACGAATGCGAGTAGTTACCAATAATTCCAATGGTAAGCGACCGAATTTGAGACAAGGAGAACTGAAAATGATCAAAAATGCCTCCTCTAAAATGATACGCCTATGGAATTTCGTTGCCTTCGCACCTCATCTCCCTGAGCTGTCGATATGCTGGTGATGAATCACTCCACACTATTTCGGCACCAGGGTATAGATACAAACTTGGCATTATTACTTTCTTGTTTGTGATATATGTCAACCTGAAGAATGCAAAGCGAAGTGAACATAATTTAATTTGTATGTACATTTGTACATTTTTTTGATAAATTTTCAATATGAATGTGAACACATAAGAATTTGGTTGACTGTACTTGTTCAATGGATTTATGATAAATCTTTCATAGGCAGTTTTATGTACTTGTGGAGCTCTTATGGCCGAGTGCACGGTACGGGTTAATCCTGGATTATGTTTAAGCCTTACTTATTTTGACACAATTGCATGCAAATATGTCAAAATAAGTCAGGCTTAAACATAATCTGGGATTAACACGGCACCGGACATTAGGAGTAAAGTTTATAAACACAGTTTTTGATTTAGCTATATAACTTATTTTCTTTAAACCAAGATATAAATTTGTTTATTATATTTTGCATAGACGATATATTATCATATTTTTGACAGAGCAGTGCAAAGAAGAATGTTATCACTAGCAGTCATTTACAAATATTAGGAGTAATAAATGACCCATAAAAAATGAGACATAGAAACCCGAGCAAAAAACCTTCATTATATCGATCTCTTCACAGGTGCTACCGCATTTATAACAGCGTGTCGTCAAGTATAACAGATTAGCAGGAATTTAAGGAAAAACCAATGATTTTATATACTTCGCCCATGACATTATGACATTATCATGTAGTATAACAAAATATTGATCACACTATATACCTTTCGTCATGTCATAAAATAATTGGATGGTGAATGTGATGCAGAATAAGAATGTTTCCCATTCAAATATTACGGATCCATTTTACACGTTCCTTGGCCGTGTCACATCGGCATCATTGGCATTCATTTGGATGCCTAAACTGCCGTCGAAAAATACCATCGAGCGTTTTGTGGTAAAGTGGAATCAACAATAATTCTTGCAATAGATGTAATACAGTTATTCTTTAATTTAGTGTATTATTTTGTGTTAAAATTTATTAGTTATTAGTATTCTATCAGAACGTAACGACTTGCTGAATGAAAACGCCGATATAGTGACGATTTTAACTTGCTCTAAGAACAGTTATACTGCCTCGATCTCCCATTGCGGCAATTGTGGGTATCCTTTGAAAATTTTTTATGTCTCATATTTTGATGTTACAAACCATACATCTTTCACAAGTATATAGGACGATATTGATTGATATTGAGTCGAAAGTGTTAAAACCTGTGTTCCATCGCAAACTAATTTGGACTACAATAAAGGGCTTTATGAACTTAATGAGCGTCAAATCCGTCAAAAATAATATTATACTGCTATTTGGCTTAGAGGAGAAATCTGAGTCATAAGATAAACGTGTCTACGTGTAATTTTATTAATAACGTCAAATATACAAATAAATAACATTGAAGTGTCTGTTTGTAGTGTCAAAATAATGGCTTTTTACTAAATTCATATGAAAGTATATACGGAACTAATAACAGAAAACAATTTTTCAAATTTTTGTGTGTCTGGTCAACACTATCCAATATAATCCAATATAATCCAATATAAACAATAATAAATAATAGATTATTAATGTAAATCTTCCGCGTATTTTTACTTGTCTCAAGTAATAAATAATCTTTGATCTTCGAGGAATAATAAAATAAACTAAAGTCTTATATTATCCAGTACTGAGGCACCTTCCACCGCTTGCACCTCCAATGACTTAATATCACAAAGGCTACCTGTCGCACAGTTTCAGACGAGCGAGCGTGCTATTCCTACGTTAAATTCGGGCGGATAAAGTCGGCGGATAACAGCTAGTTATCATAAAATTACACATAGGGTTGTTTTATAACATAAAAATTACCTTAGATATTCTCCCTGGTATTCAGATGATATATCGAAATTGAAAAACAAAAAATATAGTTTTAAAAAATAAAGAAAACGGGACAACTGATTGAAAATGAGACATACTACTAAGTTCAAATACTTGCATTAGATATACTATTAAAAATAATATTAAGCTGGCTTTTTATATTATGTTTAGATATATTATTTAGCTTAGCTATATATCGTTTTTTTGTAAATAAATCAAAAAATAAACAAATAAATATTATAACATGGCAATCTTTTGTAAATTTTGTTGTGTCTCTTCGGCTAACTAATGATGTCACCTTATCTTTTTTGTATGAAATTAGGTATAAAAATACCTATAAAATAAAAAAAAAATAAAAAAATATAAAACCAGCCACAAAATAAATAAGCAGAACACATGTAATCAAATAAGATACGAATCAGCGAAATTATTTTTACATTGCAATTAATTATTTGTAGATATAATCCTAGTTTTTAAATGACCTCAAAAAAAGGAGGACGTTCTCAATTTGGTGGTATTTTTTTTTATATTTGTTACCTCAATTTGTTACATTTGTTATAAATCAATTTTAAAAATTCTCTCCTTGTTCGAAAAGTGGTATTTTCAAGTGGGTCCCATTTTAGTTTTATTGGCATTAGACTTTGGAATTCCAAAGATATACCGGGGAACTCAGACATACCACATATACCAGAAGAAATGGCGAATGCGCTGGTCACAACCCTGATTTAGATATTTAAATTAATTAAAAAAATATTTTCTATCGGATCCAATTGTGAAGCTGAAAAGCAGTCTCGAATCAACATAATCATCAAAAAAGTCCAGGCAAGTTACATACAGAACGCAATATTCACTGAAAAGCAAGAATAAAATATTTTTAAGAAAAAAAAAACAAAACCGACTTTAAAAAATCTATTCTAAATACTGCACTAAAAAGTAAAAAATAATTACGTTATTCATTCTTACTTATTTATTTATTTAGATAAAGGATACAAACGGGACGAACTCAAAGGAGTATCCATAAATGGATAAAATATTTATATACATTATTGTCAGTTAAGTAACAATTATTATTACAGTATTACAAATTATACTAGTATATAATAAGTAAGATAACAATAATTATTAGAAAATAAATTAAAATATCAATATAATATCAATATAAAAGGATAACAAAGTAGCGATTTAATCAAAGTGAATTTAAAATTAGCAAAATAAAAATTAAATATTGACTAGAAGTACCGCCTATACACATACCCAGCTAATAGTATCATCTAATTTAAGAAAATCAATACATACATAATGTGTGTAGGGATACGTATAAATATTACAATATTATTATATTTATTATTATTATGAAACTAAAATATTACAATGCTGCATATTATATTATTACAATATCTAAGAAAATACCGTTTCAAGGAATTTTGAAATGTATCAAGATGTGAGCAAAATATGTCAACAGACATTATTTGGGATAACTTATTATAAGATGTACAAATTCTGTGCAAAGGGGAGTTTAAATAGTAATTCGTATTAGACTGCATGGTAAGGAAAATATTATGTTGTCGGGTAGAATGAGTTGGAGTAATATATTTTATTTGATTAACAATATCTGAGGAATCAATTTTGTTGTTAACAGCTTTGAATAGAAACTTTATGTTACTAATTTTCCTGCGGTTTTCAAGTGTCATCATGTACAATTTACTACGAATTATAGATCTTTCACTAACCTGAGGAAAATATTTCCTATTCATATGGTCAATAAATTTATTTTGTACACTCTCTAATCTATCGATATATATATATATATATATATATATATATATATATATATATATATATATATATATATATATATATAATATATATATATATATATATATATATATATATATATATATATATATATATATATATATATATATATATATATATATATATATATATATATATATATATATATATATATATATATATATATATATATATATATATATATATATATATATATATATATATATATATATATATATATATATATATATATATATATATATATATATATATATATATTATAAAAAGGATTCCAGATTAAAGATAATTCAATATACTATCCATAATTCACTATACTATTTATGTATGCCATGTATAAAGTCCTAATTGTTTTGGGGTTCTCAAACTCGTAGCAGGACCTAAATATAAAACCCAACATCTGACAAGCTTTTTTAGTTGTACAAGATGGTCAAATAGAAGTTTAGAATCCAATAAAATTCCTAGATCTTTTACCTCATTGGCAGTTATTAAATTATTATGTGATATTTTATACGATGCAGGTATTAAATTAATGTTTCTACTAAATGTTATGTGATGACATTTAGATAGATTTAGATATAAGTAGTTATTTTCACAATATCTGAAGAGTCGATCTAAATCCTCCTGAATTAATAGGCTATCGGAGGGACAGCATACTGAGTGGTAAATTTTTAGGTCATCTGCGTACATAATGAATTTGGAGAACTCAAAACAACTAGATATATCGTTTACATATAAATTGAACAGCAAAGGTCCCAAATGTGAACCTTGAGGCACGCCAGAAGTTGCAATAACATTTTTAGATTTAAAATTACCTAATGTTACGCTTTGGGATCTGTTTGTGACATATGAATTGAACCACTTTAAGAGGGTGTCATGTATACCGAACTCGGCAAGCTTACATAGTAAAATAGAGTGATTGATTTTATCAAAAGCTTTACTGAAATCAGTATACACGGCATCGACTTGTAATTTATTATTAAAGTTTTCTAACAAATATTCACAAGAAATAAATAGGTTAGATTCAACAGACCGATTTTTTATAAAACCATGTTGCTCAATGTTAAGCAGATTTCTAACGTCACTAAATAAGAAGTCAAATATTATGCTTTCGAAAACTTTAGCAATGATACATAACTTTGATATTGGTCTGTAATTTTCTATTATATGTTTATTCCCAGATTTAAGAACTGGCACAGCATAAGCAGTTTTCCAAATTGCTGGAAAACTACCTTCCTGTAGCGATTTATTATATAACAAATGAAAAGGTTCTATTAAGTTATTACACCATTTTTTAAGAAAGACTGTTGGCAAATTATCTGGTCCTGGCCCTTTATTCGGTAGTGATTTAATTTTGTTCAAGATACTATCTCTATAGTAATTGGAAACATTTGTAGAATTATTAATGGGTTGGTATGGAATATCATTCATGCTCCTATGAGATGGGACAAATATTGAAGAAAAATATTCAGAAAATGAATTGCAAATATCTTGCCCTTGACAAATAATTGCATTGTTATTTTTTATGTTGTTTGGAATATCACTACTAGACCCCTTTTTATTTTTTATAAATTGCCACAAATATTTTGGATTAGATTCTATATTATTGGTTTCAACAGTATCTACTTAGAACACAATCAATTTATTAGGCCAATAATAAACAATTATTGTTATTTTTGGAGTAGGTGCCAGCCAAGGTTAACTAACGTGTTCACTTACAATTGAATACAACTGCCTAAAGCGACACCACAATTACAAGTAAACCTAAATTCAAACTTCTAGTCGAATACAATTAGAGATGTATACATATCTAGGCTAATTCGTTATATGTTTGTAAACCTTGGCTGTCACCGCATCCAAATATAACAATATCTGCATATTATTTGCTTAATAAATTGAATGAAGTTGTGACGCTCTTAGCTTCGGTGCGGAGGTTTTTTCTCGAGCGCCACTGTCTGTTTAGAGTGCAGACAGACCACTTTTCCCTACAGGCAGTATCTGTAGGGGCCCCGGATAACTTTTGTGGAGAAGGGCGGAAGCCAGGTCACGTGATACACCGATAGGCCTTGTATTACCCCATCTTCAAGAAGAACACCGGTTTATGATTACAACAGATTTTATTTACAGAATTTATATTTTCGGTCACACTGGTATTTACATATATACAGAGGGTATTCAGTCTGCCTATAGCGAGTTACGTCATGGGGATGAAAAGCGTTACGGATAAAGGCTTTAAGCGGGATAACAAAGGGGCGGCGAGTGAAAATAAATGGTACTACTTTAGTAAGCGGAGGAAGCAATAATACTACAGTAACGCGTGCAGCGTGTAGGAAATCCAAACTTTCGCGGATATGATGTACGCGGACTAGTTTTGTCGGAAGTTGCTTGCGTGACTCAGGTAGCCTGTGGAGTCCCTGCTGCATGCAGAATGCTCAGCAGAAGGGTGGATGCAAAATGCGACAACCCGAAGGGTGCAGGATGCTACGACCCGAACTACAGCCTATTGAGTGAACCCAAACGATTTCCACGTAGACTTGGCTACGATTTCGATGACCGAATAGTGAAAACTGCGTGCGTGACTCAGGTAGCCTGTGGAGTCCCTGCTGCATGCAAAATGCTCAGCAGAAGGGTGGATGCAAAATGCGACAACCCGAAGGGTGCAGGATGCTACGACCCGAACTACAGCCTATTGAGTGAACCCAAACGATTTCCACGTAGACTTGGCTACGATTTCGATGACCGAATAGTGAAAACTGCGTGCGTGACTCAGGTAGCCTGTGGAGTCCCTGCTGCATGCAAAATGCTCAGCAGAAGGGTGGATGCAAAATGCGACAACCCGAAGGGTGCAGAATGCTTGGTTAGCGAAGAATGCTAACTGACTTTACAGTGCCGTGGAGCTGCTTTTATATGATTTTGGACGGTTTTTTTCGCGTTGACGCGTGATCTCCCTACCTACTGATATCGTTGGGAGTGCAGCGCATGTGGCGCTGTCCGATATTTCGGTGCCTTGAGGTGACGGTTACGCGGATTATTGATACTGGAAAAACTACTGACGGCGGCGGGGTACCCAGAAGGGGTTTGTTTATGACCTCGTTATAAGCAGAACTGAATGTACAATTTATTACCAATATTTACCTAAAAAGAAATGAAATTTTTCGAGGCATTTTAACGGAGAGAATAAAATAAAATTGAATTTAACGTAATGATGTGGTAATTATTTCTACTTCATTACAAAGTAAATTAAGTAAGAATGAATAACGTAATTATGTTTTACTTTTTAGTGCAATTTTTTAGAATATATTTTTTTGAAGTCGGTTTTGTTTTATTCTCAAAATATATTATTTAGCATACTTTAGGTAGAAAATGTAGTTTCAACAGATTCTATAGTATTTAAAATGTAATTAAAACATTGTCAAAAACTAGGCCATAGGCGTAATATGAAGCATGCTTGTCCATCTATAAATAATTGATTTTTGTTTATTAAAAAGAAACAATAAAGTTATAACAATGAAGTAAAATCCCAGTGAGATGGACTTACAGCTCTAACAAGGAATTGAAAACTATCATGGAATACAACTGATTAATACCCTCGGTATACAACTAGTAGAATAGTCCATGTTTCCAACACGAGTTTCCAACACGAGTTTCCAACACGATGTTTCCAACACGAGTAGAATAGTCCATGTTTTCAGTTGACATATTAGTCTATTATGGCTAATGCTCTGGCCACTATTACACTTTGCACAAGCAATTTAATGAATAATTATGGTATAATGGACTCAAACATGGCCGCAAAATAGTTATTCGGGGTAAACGACTCTTTGTGCAGATTTGGACATTTTTGCATAGTAAGCATGGGGTTTATCCAGTGGAGTACTATGTGAAATTGTTGTTACAGTAAATTACACAATGCAAGTCATATTGGGAAACTAATTCAATACGAAGAGTAATTTAAGTTAGGAAAAGTTCGATTTTCCTAATGAGCGCAGGAAAAATTTTCCCGGACCCAAAAAAATTTTCTTAAATATAATAAACTAATTAGGTATTCATTTATTGTCAACGTAAATCATTTCTTATTATTATTATAAATTTTAACTATGCCTTTTTTATAATTGGTTACAGGAAGCCCTGCACATGTATTTTATGAAGTAGAGGCTAAATTTGTACTTATATTGATCTCTCTTTGACCCAGTATTTTTGAGCCCAGTATTTTTGAGAAGTTTCACTTGAACAGTTTCCTCTATATTCACGTCTTCAGTCACAGGCCCGTTACGTTGGCCGATGCAATTCTCAGCATCCGGCAATTCCAAAAAATCTGCAATTTTTTTTAATGTATAGAATGAATAAGGAATAGAATGTATACCAACGCATTGTCTTTTATATTTTCCATTTCCATATCCTAGGAAGAATCTTGAATGCTCAAATGCAAAAAAAAGAGTGGAATATATTCCGTCTGCGTCTACTACCATACGTTACTACCATACTACCATACTACCATACCATACGTCTGCTACGATACTGATGATGCAAGAGCCGACATCACCACTCTTAAAAGGCATGGTGCATGGAAAGCAACGAACGTGGTAGAACGATATATACAGAATCTCGTTCAACAAAAACTTTTCGACAAGATTGATTCCTTCGATGTTTCCGCTATAAATAATAAATTCTCTTCTCACGTCTTTGTCGTGGAAATATCTATAAATATATTATTATATTTTTTTTATTATTATATATTTTACGATCTCTTTTATATGTTCAAGCTGAAGAAATGTTAGTTCTTTTTGAAGGCATGCTCCACTGATACCAACAATCAACACTATCTAAAATAAGATATAGACAGCACTTCTGGAAATATAGGGGAACGTTTTGCAGGAGTTGTAATTTTCTCACTCTTTATGTTTTTAGGGTCATTGAATATGAATCTCAACTTTGCCCATAGAAATTTTGCCCAGAACCCCTTTTTCTTGAAAAAATTCTAAAAAATTGGCACTCTTTTCGGTTCTAGCCTATATCTAAAAAACTATGCATTTTATCGAAAAAAACGTATATAAAATTAAAGTAGACAAAATATCCTACATTTTAACCGCCTATGCTTTTTTTCATCATGAAGCCGGCATAGGACAGCTTAGGACTTTTGGTATGTTGTTCAGTACACTAAATATAATATTTTTACCAATTTTCAGATTTACATTAATTTTTTCAGACTCAAACCCTAATATGCCTGGGCTAGCTAAACGTTGTACGATTGAAAGTTGACTTCCAGCAACCCGGTTTATTGTTTACCATTGAAAATCTTTCAGAAGCATCACCGTGAAAAACAACTGCGATACTTAAAAAAGTAAAAATCATGGAATAAATAAAAATATCGCGATTCATCAGCTTCCAGACAAATAAAATCGGAGATAACAAAACGAAGCACTTAATATCAGTGATTTCTTATCTGCAAGATGATGACCAGACAGAATTTTACGCGCATTTAACTTCATAAAATACTGGCATTTGACCCGTTTCACAGAATTTCTAAAATTTTTTTTTGTTGTCACATTTTGAACTGTTTTATCGTGTTTATGTAGTAGCATGTTTCGGCGTACGAAGAAAAACACACTATTATTATGTTATTAAAGCTACACCATTAAAGCTACACCATTATCTGTGAATAACATATTTATTTTGGAATCATGAAGTATTTTCCCAATATATCCGAAGTTGTCAGTTTTGGCACTTAGCCCCTTTGTTACTTTTCCTCAATTTTAAATAAATATTATGGTATATATAGTCATTAATTTCTTATATTGAAAACACTTTAAAAAAAATTATGTCTGCAACTCGTAGGAAAATTGTTTGTTCCACATATGGAAAATATCGATTTTAGGTAAAAATGATACGAACCAAAATTGTAGGATATTTAATTCCAAACAACTTGAAAATGTAAATTGAAAATAAACGGGTTATTTTCCGTAAATCTAAATGTAGACTGCCAGTGACCCCTTATATTAATTGCTACTTTCAATGTTTTCCTTGTCAGCACCTTTTTTGGTCTAATTTGTCTGGACCGCAACGGATGGAGCAAATCCAGGAGGTTGTTAAACAATGCTGTCAAACTTATAATTCAAGAAAGCATGAGTGAGATGAACATATCCCATTCGTTGGGAAATATGGGCGCCAGAACCAGCCAATAGCATGTTCTTTTATCTCATGTTTAGGATACTCCATAATATGATCATA
>CAXKVY010018575.1:0-57500 GCA_964058915.1 Tetropium fuscum | reverse complement strand
CGTGCAACTTTGCCAACCACAATGCTAGGTTAAATTAGCCGAGAAACTGTATATTATGTAAGAACAAAAGAACGTTCACACCATTGTTCATTCTCGGCTTAAATATTACGTAGATACAATATTCTACAATAAGGATATGTATGAAAATTAAGATGCTGATTTTGGTCTGCTTATAGAAAAATCAAACACCTTCTATAAAAAGAAATAATAATATATATTAAACGTTAAATTAAACTTTGCCCTACCCCAATCAATGCTAGTGTGGGCACGGGTTGCACAAAAGAGACCATGGACATCCAACACCCGAGGCAACTTACTTGGATCGTTGAGTGAATTTATCCTTCTTCATTCAATCCTTAAATGCAATAATTGTATATAAACCCAAAGCCACATACAAATTTAATAATTCCGACATAATTTATTTCGTGAATATAATCCAAGGCCATAATTCAATAGCAGAAGAACTACAACAAAACATGACTGCCGAAAATTAAACCAATTAAAGTCGTTGTAAATTATGTACCGCTTGATACATCAAATACCGAAATAGAACCTGTTACCTAATGACCTGTTACTTAATGACCTCCCAATAATTAATATCGCCAAAGTTGATGAACGACGGACGAAAACGGCAGTCGAATATAATTACTATTAACCATATTATATAGTGCAAGATCCCATATTAGAAATATATACCCTCATCTAACTTTTTTTATAATAGATTTTTTTTATATTATTTTGAATTTCAACTCTTATCTCAGGTGGGTTCAGAGTTGCACGTTATTAAACGTATATGTCCTTTCATGAAAAATGCAGAAAAGGAAAATAAATGTGACTGAAATATTGGAAGAAAATATGGGAATAATCCCTTAAAAAGATAGACTGAATTAGTTGACTTTATGAACAAATAGGTAAAAAGGACCATGTGCAATAAATAGCAGAAATACACACAATGCACAAAAAATAAATGATAAAGAACAAAAGCTGTGCGATAAAAACAAATATGATAAAAACACAAAATACAAACCTCCCAAAATGAAGAAAGTAACATCGCCGGATCAGAAGACAGAAACAAAAGTAGACTACGCATTGATAATAGAAAGACAGCAATATTCAATGAAGAAGATAGGTAAGCATGAGCTAACTTCAATCATTACATCGTAGTAATATAAAACAAAATGTAACAAAAACATTGAAAAGAAAATAAGAAATATATGGATATTTATAAATAAATCCTCCGATGCAAGTAAAAAGAAATATGAGGTCGAAATATAAATATGAGGTCAAAAAGTAACGTCAAAATCAAACAGATAGGAGAGAACTAGTATAGATTCAAGATGGCAATATATCAGAGAAGGGATGATGAGTATCACTGCTGCAAATAAAATAGGAAGGAGAGAAATAGAGGAAAATAAAGAATGGGATAATGACCAATGCCAAACTACAGGTGAGGAAAAGTCAAAGCAAGGTTCAAATCAATAGGTAAAAAAAGTATGAGAAGTTAGAAATAAATATATATATATATATATATATATATATATATATATATATATATATATATATATATATATATATATATATATATATATATATATATATATTTATATATATATATATATATATATATATATATATATATATATATATATATATATATATATATATATATATATATATATATATATATATATATATATGTTATTATATATATATATATATATATATATATGTTATTATATATTTATTATATATATATATTATATATATATTATATGATGTTATTATATATATATATATATATATATATTATATATATATATATATATATATATATATATATATATATATATATATATATATATATATATATATATATATATATATATATATATATATATATATATATATATATATATATGAGGAAAACATCCTCGGTGTACCTAGAGGGGGTGTACCGACCCCTAGGTACACCGAGGATGTTTTTTGACATCGGATTCGTGATCAGCGAACCCAAAAAACTCGAACCCTTTTAAAAAAGTTTTTTTATGAAGTAAAATGTGGCTGCAAGTTTGATGCAGTTCTTGATGCATTTTTGCATACAAAAATGCATTTTTTGACAAGCCCCCTTAGTTATCCCCCGAACTTTTTTCTAAGTTGTTTTTAGAATCGAATGCAAAAAACCTGAGGTCTCTACCTGCGTGTCATAAAAAGTGATAGCATTTTTCACTCATTTTACCCGTCTAAAGGGAACGTCGTGTAATTCTTCGAATTGTATCCAATTCTTCGTCTACAGCTAAGCAAATTAGGGATCGGAGTGGAAGTAATGCGTCCGTTCGAACCATTCAAAGGGTACTAAAGAAGTGTCCAAACTTAATGCAAGCACGTCTAAAATGTTCACGAAATCATCTTAACTGGACAGAGGAGTGGAAGAGAGTCGTTTTTAGCGATGAAAAGTTTAACCTAGATGGCCCTGATGGCTTCCAATATTACTTTCATGACATTAGGATGGAAGAAAAAGTTTTGGCATGGCATCACAGCCAGGCAGAATCGCTAATGATTAGGGCGGCGATTTCAGGTCAAGGGAGAGTTGGAATAATGTTTCTAGAAGGTCGGCAAACTGCTCAAAAGTATTTGGAGTTGCTTCAAAGGCAGGTTAATAACATAGCAGTTTTATTTCTGAATCAAGAATGGATATTTCAACAAGACAATGCGCCCAATTAATCAGGCAATTCACACCGCCCAAGTAATCTAAACATGCTTGTCTGCTAATAATGTTCCAGTTTTAGAATGGCTAGCTATTTCCCCTGATTTAAATATCAGAAAATTTATGGGGTGCGTTGGTCAAACGCGTTTATACTGAAGGAATACAGTTTAGCAACAGAGAAGAACTATTGGCTGCCATTAGAGCCGCCGGGAGGCAGTCCCAATGAACCTTATAGAAAATTTATTTAATTCATTGCCTCATCGAATGTTAGCAGTCATTGAGAAACAGGGAGGGCATACTAAATATTAAAATTAACTATATTTAAATGAAATTTTTTAGCTTAATTTTAAAAGTGAGAGTAATCAAGTGTCGCATTATAAATTACATATTTGCTTTAAAAAATTTCCATAATTGTAGAATTTGAAAGTATTAAGCAAAATGTTGAACAAATATTGTTAAAATGAAATGAATGACCATTAAAGAAAATTAGACCAAATTACTAGGTGAGAGTGCACTAGTGTATGCTCATTTTTCTGAAGAGATATAAAGGCAAATAATAGTCCGTTTAATTGCCTTTGCTCTTATCAAACGTAGTTACAGAACGGATTTTATATCCTAGTCATCCAGTGCTTCTTGTTAAGTATATCCGCATCAGTGAATAGTTACTACTTAGTAGATGGGAGCATCTGTAGTTGAATGATATCGGCTACATTTACTTGGTGAATATGATGCTTTACCCCAGACAGATTCAGGTTGACGGATATTAGAGAAATGTTGGATTTGTTCGGTATTGATCCGAATGTTTACCACACTTTCTCCAGGGCAACGTTGTTATTTTCTAACTATCACTTTCAGCAAATTGTCTGAGAAATATAATACTTATAACCTTAATCGATAATCGCTTTCCATTAAATTTTTCCGAAACCGTAGAAGTATCTTCGCGCTTGTTACGTACGTTTTATTTATGCTTAAATTGATTAACGACTCGTGTTATATCGAAATAATGTACGTTGGAGTACCGATGTCTTGCTCAGTTGTTGCTGAGGATGAAGGAGCTTTTATTTTTGTGCTATAGAGTGCGAAGTTCACGATGCTGTGAATTCATTAATTTTGTTTAAATGAAAAGATCGTGGTTAAGTAACGTGTTTTAAATAGTTTGCTTCATATTCTCAGAACAAGGAAATTATTTTTCTGCGTATATGGTAAATGGCTATTTTTATCAACACATTTTGTAACTCAACGATACAACTAGGAGCTATGCTTGTTTCAAATATACTAACAACTAACAAAAACCGCAAAAATGTGCTTTGCGATTTCAATGTAACTTTTGAATGTAATGCCTTGGTTGATTTCCTAGCGTCGACTACCTACTAGCTCAGTCGACAAGTAGTTTCAGATAGAAAAAGGTCGGAAGTTAATGAAACTTTGGCAAGTTATTTAAGGATGGTTAATAAACATTTTCTCAAGTTTTGGACCTCGAGGATGCGAAAAAAGAGGGGGGGGCTGCAAAATTTTCGATCTTTCTCCGGTTTTTCCTTAATAACATTTTTGCCATAGTATATAATACTATGGCAAAAACATATATGACTTTTTGTACAGCGTTAAATTTTCTACTATATTGATAATCAAACATGGTTGTATGTCAAATCGTTACCGAGATATGGCGCTTCAAAAAAAAATTAATTTATCAAAATTCGCTAAAAAATGCCGAAGAATGCAGAATTCTACCTTAGTTCTTCTGTTATATCCGAATTATTGTGACATGTTGTTGTCATTATGATTCCTGGTTACAACCGCCAACTTCGGAAACTCCCACCCACCCCCGCTCCCCCTTCCCCACCCAACCCCAATTCACAAAAGCTAATTTTCTTCTCTGATGAAATACAACTATACTCACTCCATGTTGGTATTGCCGTAGTATGTAAGGGAAAAAGTTATTATGGAAAAACCGGAGAAAGGTCGAAAATTTTGCACAAGGTCCTCGAGGTCCAAAACTTGAGAAAATTTTAATTAACCACTTCTGAACAACATCCCAAAGATTCATTAACTTCCGACCTTTTTCCACCGAAACCCACTTTTTCCAACCTGTCGACTAGACTATACGCCTCGTCCATGAAACACAAGCCGCGGCATTAAATCTTGTACTTTTCTGACTATTAAAAAAAAATACTATTTTTATTTGCACACTTGTTATTTGCAAAATTTACAAATTTGCAAACAAAAGTAAATTCGAATAACGTATGCATATATTATAATACATACATGTGGCTCCATGTTCTCTAATGTTACCTCCAGGTTATTGAAAAATCACTGATTTGTAGTTAAAATCTCCGCCATGTTTACAATGTTTACAATTTTTGGTTGCAAATCATAACTTAAAATATGTTGTAAATGTAATATTACTCACCCCAACAGAAAGTAACAACTTTTTTTATTCGGGGTAATAAAAACACTATTTTCCGGTATTTTCTTAACGGCTTTCGGATCACAAAACAGGTGTTTGTCGGCTAATTGTTACACCGATTGGTTTGGGGAAACATACCGATCAATCCTGATTTCGTAGGGAGATGAAAGAGGACAGCACTGATTGCCTCGCAGCAAAATATCGCATGGCGAAGTTTCGGTCAATGTAGCCCCCGGTTTTCATCGCCTCATTCCGCGGTAATAATCTTAAGCGCATTATACATTCCGGATAATTCCTCTAGGAAATGGATAGTAACCTGTAAACTTTAATTATTACCTGATAATTTTACTAATATAATACTCCAGTGATACATAAATATTATGGTTTAAAACATTTATATAGTAAGCTATATATGGAAATATAGAAGCTATTAATTTCAAATTGTGACATCTAGAATATAACGCATATGTTAAGAGTCACTAAAGCTAGTGAGATATTTGACCCTGCAGGCATGTGTTAAGATCCTGCCACAGCGCCGGATATCCGCGCCACCATTCCGGAGGGGATGAGCGATCCAAGCCTTGCTGCTAGTTGGTAGATGAGAATCTGCTATACACGTACACCGTACACGTATGCATATAGATTAGACCGAGGATTACTGTGTCGGCCTCTGCTAATGCCAGTCTTCACCGGCTGTCAACAAGCTTTTATTACGTTGACGAAGACTATTATCCTAGGCAATAACCCAGAAAACGTTAAAGCTCCAACAAAGGACCATATTATGGCAGATACGGCGCACGGGGATATCAACAGCTTAGCCATATTTTTATTGCTGTGTCAATTACTGTAAGCAGTCTGAAACTTGTTTATTTTGTATTAAGTTCAGTTTACGTGTCTGGGCATTTTCTCATGCCGTCTTCTACAAAGATCGATTGCGGACCCGAGAGCGTAATGTCAGGAAATGCTTTTTGAATGTCAGTTTTTATAACGAAAATACGGGTGACCCTTGCTTTGCCCAACCTGACATCTTCCAATTGAATAATATTATATTACGTGACAGCAAAAAGCGTCGCTATTGTTAGTGAGATAACTTGAACAATAGTAACGCGAAGGGGCAAATGATAGATAAAAGTAACACTTGAAGGAAACGCCACAACACTAAGGTTTATAGTGCTATATTTCGATAACTCTAGTACTGTATTGAATAGTAAGTAGAAAAAAACGCGCAAGGGTCATTTTAACTAGAATCTTAAATGTCAAAACAAATATGTTTATTTGAAAGCTAACTGATAGATATTCACCTCGTGCAACTTTGTTACGAACATAAATCTCACAGTTTAATAAAAAAATTAATATTTACTATACGAATTTGAACACCCATTTAACCTTGAGGCTAAGTGACGTCACACAGCCTGTAATTAAGTAGGCAGCATTGTTTGTCAGTACGCCTAAATAGCCCATGCTAACAGCTGCAATTATTTACGGTTATTTTTGTCGTTATGTTCTGTGCGTTTTTCTACGAATTGTTTTTGCGTTCATCTGCGAATTGTGTTTTGCTTTGTTTCTGTACATTATTGTAAGAAAATAGAGCCAGGATTTTCTAAAGAAGTGCAGAAAATGTGTCGAAAGTTGATTTTAGCATGGTGGACGAGTTTTATATGTAAAATTTAGATCATTTATCAGCAGAAGTGCCAACAAAGTCTATTTCCACGTCAACTGTCAATAAGCAGGGAACCAACTTTAGAATATAGTACTAATACACCGTTGTGTCATGTTCTTATAATAGTTTTTCGGTAACATGAGTCCGGTAGAAGGTTTCTCAACGGAACTATATGATTTGTGGAGTGCTGAACACGAATATGAAGTTTTCTCATTATATATAATTCCTCTCTTATATATAATAATTCTCTCTTCTCTCTATAATTCCGTTGAGAAACTTTCTACCGGATTATTTTTACAAAACAGGCATTTTTTAGTACCATTTGATCAGGTTATTATTATTATGAAAAGTTTCGAGTGCTAAGTCATCGTATAGGTATCTTTTTTTTTAATAAACTGTCCCAAGTACACTGATTCTTAAAGAATTTCAAATACTTCATAACGAATAAGGCCATAACGAAATTGGAAGTATTAAATTTACACTTTATTCAAGGAAAAAAGTGTAGACAAGTGTAAATTATAAATTAAGAACATTTTTCCACTTTATTAATTATTAAAATACGAGGAAAAATGTACAGATATAACGCCTCAGTGTTTCTCGTAGGCGGCAGATTTCATATTGTGATTCTGTCGAAATAGTAGAATGAATTTTCATAATAAATTTTTCTTTCCTCTTGAAAACCCTTGAACCATACTGTTTACAATGAGACCATGTACGAATGATTAATACGTTCTCATCATTAAAAATATGGAAATAATATTTTTTATCCAGACCTTTAGGGACCCACAACTTTAGGGATTTTCTCGGCTGCTTTCTGTCCTGAAGGCTAGGATTAAAAAATAATTAAATGAAATACTAGGAAATTTAACTTGGATATATCGAAAATACTATGAATATAAACTAAAGTACAAACAACTACAAAACCAGTAGAACTAAAACAGATTTAAATTTAGTAGTGGAGAATTACTGATATCAATTTCTATACATGCTAGTACTGTCAACTTTAACCCTTTAGTTTGGGTGTAAAATTTTAGAGTATCATTAAATGAATCGTTAGTTTATATTGAATGGTTAAGAAACCTTGAATCCGTTTTATTGTTTTGTGACGCTCTTTTGTGTGAGGTACCTCTTTTCCCTACAGATAGTAGGGGCCTCGAGTAGCTACGAGTGAAGACGGGCGGTAACACCAGGGGTCACGTGATTCACAGATTGACTCTTATTTCCCTATCTAAAGGAATACACAGCTGAATGGTTATAACAGGTTTATTGTCAGTAGGTGCTAGCAAATGGAGGTTCTTACTGAATCATTTACTGTGGAAGTGGGAGAGCTGCTTTTAAAGGCTCATTTTGGCGGTATTTTCCGTTTCTACGAGGAGGTTTCTCCTTCCTATGAGCTTCATCTCTCGTGTGCGCTGCTCTGGCGGTTATATTATGATCTCTAGCATACCTGAGTCGTGCCTTGAGGGTTTTCTGGTATTGAAATAATTATTTATGTAACCAGTTGGGAAAAGTACTATTTTGGGTAATGAGCAAATTTCTACGGAACGAGCGCTAGCAAGTTCCGCAAATTGCGAGTTACACAAAATAGTGTTTCTCAACGTGTTTCATACAAGGCTTTTTCCTAATTTGACCAATTTTATATTTTATGAGAAGAAAACTCGTTTAAAAACAATCCAGTCGCTTGTCACTTCCATAGCTTCTCAGGTCTGAATAACCTAGTACAAAATAAACTTTACAAAACCAGTTGCATAAAATTTTACTTTTCGTAACTGGTTGTCAAAAGTAAGACGTTTCCTAACGTCAAAGGGGTTTGAAAAGTGCTACTTTAAATGTCAAAATTAGCAAAAAAAATTGGAGAAAGTATATTCCGAAATACGCTTTCCAAATGATCTACCGGTTTACCCAGACATTTTCATACGAGGAGACCCAACGGTTCATTCATGAAACGCTCTATCTATTATTGTTCTAAAAAGTGCCATGAAGAGCGAGAGAGAAAATGGAAGACAT
Organism: Tetropium fuscum; assembly: GCA_964058915.1. Lineage (NCBI taxonomy): Eukaryota > Metazoa > Arthropoda > Insecta > Coleoptera > Cerambycidae > Tetropium > Tetropium fuscum. The sequence goes on along the minus strand of CAXKVY010018575.1, from coordinate 48,725 downwards.
CGGCCATTCGGCAACGCTGCTTCTTCTGATCAGAGCCCTTGGCAAAGCCAAGCTGCCAAAGATTGTAGCTCACCTTGAAAATACTTACCGATGAAAAGTGTAATTTTCTGGACAAAGACTTCAAGTAAATTTAACAGTAAGCTTAGCAAATGTGCCGTTCGAGTGAAAAAAACAGACGACTAGGATGGAGCGATCTTGTATCGGCCAAAAACGTAAACGAGTCTCGTTGTGTTAAAATGTCTCTGTGTTTACCTGTATGGCAAGTACCAGAAGTTAATTTAGAGGCTCCGTAGTAAATTTAGAATTATTTATTTGTTTTTATAAGTGTAAACTAGTTGTCAGTGTCAAATTGTAACGTTTTTTTGTGTAATATAATATTGCCAATTAAAGTAGGATTGAAACCGTTGTTAGACGCTATATATTTAACTATATTCAGCCGGATAGAGGAATATATATTTAGTATCTTGCCTATATATTATACTATCATAAGCAATTACTTTCTGATATAAATGTGTAGATCTATAGCATTCGAGATCCGTCACCCGGGCCCTCCGCCACTTATCCATCATATTTATTACTGAGATGACGGATTTAGGGTATAAATGTGTTAATAAATCTGCATTCCTAGCAAATAGAAATAACAACTGCACATGTATACCTACATAGCCTTCAAAATCCAGTCTTAAGTCTTATGAGAATCGTTTTTGTAGCTACTTTCTTGTTATTAAATAAGTATTATTATGTTCTTATCCATTACTGGTTTGTTTTCCTTCTATTTGTTTTCAGTTAGGTTATATTGTCTTGGCTGTATTTATATAAATACATAAATAAATATGTTTACTCCTATATATTCCAGTCACGTGTTTCATTTTGTCCATGATAACTGCAGTAATTTCCAATGGGTAAGAATATTTATTCGTGGCGATTCCTGTAAACTTTTATCTCACAATAATTTTGCATCCCCTTTGCTACGCTACGTTGCGCCTCGCAAATACAAAATATGAGGGCCAAAAAAGACTATTATTCCTAATATAACAATATAATACTATTAACGCGGCATTACCGAATAAACAAACTATCATGTAAGAGCAAGTTAATGCTCACATTTATTATCGAATTATAAAAGTACGTATTTATATATAAATAAATAATATATTTTTTAAACATGGGTATTAGTACCATTGCCATGGTCGAAGCGTATTCGAAAACATATACTAGTATACAAATAACATCCGCTCATATTCCCCTGACACTTCCCATTCGCAGTTGGCTGATAATTATGGAGCACTGCCGGATCGCGAGGTAAAACAATTAACCGTTGTGGAACCGGTAATTGCTTTTGAAATATTAAATTGCTCGGTTTAGTCCTGCATAAAAAGTTGCTAGTTTGTTATAATGAAAGAATTGAGTACGATACATAGAATATATTAGAAATTTAAATAACGCTTTAACACACCGCCACACGTGCTGATGGTGCTAAAACCACACTTGCTTATTCTTGCTTGCATTTTTTCAAAATAAAAATTTTAGCAAACACTTTTTTAAAGCAAAATACTTTCATATATTCCTTTAACATGCTTAACTTCCATCCAGTCTTCAAACGCCTTGAACTCCTTATCGTAAGAGCTACGAGATTTTTCCGGCAAAATTTACGATATGGCCGCCTCCGCATCATCAATAATTTCTTGGAGAGGTTCTTCCTGATGAAACTGGTTTATAGTATAAAAAATTCACTACTTATCGTCAGCAAATTAGTAATATTAGTATATAACTAAAAGCCGTCTGATTGAGGATGTTGTTTATTATTTAAAAGAAGACATCCGTGTTCCATAGTAACACAAAAACCCCTTGATAATTTGACTTTTGGTCGATCAGAGGGTATTCTGGTGGCGGTTTTTTGAGGTTTTCTACGAATTTACCTATTTATGAAGAGTCCTTCCGTCGAAATCCAACATTTTGGCCGCCAGGCAGTGCTGTTGGATCAAATGCTGTGTGACACTCATGTGTTATGAGTCACTTGGGAAAATTAGCCTTAAACATTTCCCAGCGTGACTTATATAGAACATAACACACTTTTCAGGAAGATTTCTTTAACATTTTTTACGAAGTTTAAATTTACTTCTATTTCTTATAATTGATTGATTATTATTCCTGTAATACAAAACCTCAACCCCTCATTCATAATTTATTTTTTTGATAATAAACTGCAAACTTCTTGACGGCCGCAGGGAATGAACTTGTTTCTAAATAGTAATTTATTAAGCAGGGGTGTGACAGATAGGTAACTTCATTGAACATTTTGCGGTGACGTTGATGGATCAGCGCAGGCCTGTTTTTTTTTGCGAAAGAAAAAACCAATTAGGCTATAAGATAATTAATTCGTTACTAAATCCGAGGCCTTAATAAAATGATATATTTAGCATGAAAAATTCACCAGAAATTATTGCTGTAGAAATAACAAAATTATCTTGAAACAGACGCATTGTTATTATACTTTTTATGAGAGTTATAATAGTAAACATTCTTGTCAAGAGAGTTTGTATCCATATACCTCCTTTCATTCCTCATTGCTTCTGCATCTGGCAGGTACATGCCTCTGAAAAGCAAACTAGATTAACATATTTTACTGGAGACATGAGGCCACAAATAATATCCACTACTAATATTTGATCTATCTGGTATAAGTTATCTGTATAAAGTTATTTTATGCTAAAAACTGCTGCGGTTTCTTGTAAAAATTACGTATCATGTTACGTATCAACGTATCAACGTTAGACGAATGTTTCTTAACGAAAATTTTGGATTATGTTTATTTCTGTAGGATAAAAAATTAACGGATATAACGGTTAGAAATTTGCAGTCGATGAGATTTGGCACAGTTATTGAAAACGAACGATATTAATAACATTCCACGACAACGAATTTTGGGCCACGTTTTACTTTTGGGTTCCATTTTTTTTAATTTTTCGGCCACCCTACGACCCCCTGAATCGATGAAATTTGGTCGAGTCGACGAAATTTGGCACAATTGTTGTTAACAATATTAGAAACATTCCCTGAAAGCGAATTTATGGGGCGAGGCTTACTTTCCGAGTTACAATTTTTTCAAAATTTCCGACCACCCACGACCCCCTGAATCCCCTTGCAAGTCGATGAAATTTCGCACAGTTATTGATACCGATTTTAAACATTCTCTGAATGCGAATTTATGGGCCGAGGCCTACTTTCCGAGTTATAATATTTTTAAATGTTTCGGGCTCCCTACCACCCCCTGAATCCCTATGCAAGTCGAAGAAATTTGGCACAGTTATTTATAACAATATTAAAAACATATATGATCTTGTAGTACTTGAAATTACCTGTAAAATAGTTTTTGAATGGATGCTGTAACTTCAAAATTAAGGGCTATGTTAAAAAAACCAATCACATTTGCATTTTACAAAGAATAAAAAGAAAAATCGATATTTTAGAAAAACGTTCTGACTTGAGAGATAAGATTCAGATATTTTATAACAGTACTTCTGAGTTCGATTATATTTTAGAAGCTGATAGGCACAGCACAATAGTTTTGTACGGACTTGCTAAAGGCATACAATTGAATAAATTGGGTCTTGCCGAAGACTTATCAGCATCTTTCGAGAAACCCAAATATGGCTCGTCAACAAAAATATTCATCTGATTGATTTGGGGTGGATTATTACTAAAAGATCTTTACATCCAATCGAAATTTCAGATATACCTGAAGAGTTACTTAAAATGATACTTTGCAACTCTATAAAAGGTGCTTCTGCAGGCTGGGGACGCTACCAAGCCTCTACTTCTCACTTCTTAATTTCTACGAAAACACTTAGTATGCAGTTATTTCTGCTTTAAAACCTTTCCCACTGGTGTTCTACTTATTTCTCACTATTTCAATTATTTTTCTTAAGTTCAATTATTAAATTTAACAAAATATTACAAATATTATTAGAGTCGTTCTGCATTGTTATATGTAACCACGGTAATACGTATAGAAGAACAACTGCACTTCCTGGTTACCATTTTCTTTCTCATTATTATTATACAATCTGACCAATCAGATTAATGCATATTATTTAATTTATTTAATTTTACCTACAACTCTTACAATTTGAACTTGATTTAATTTTGAATTCTAAACATTATAATATAATCAGATTCACTTTCTGTCGCGTAATTTCGATGTATGTTTTAAGCGTCATATCTACATTGCATTTTTCTTCGCGATTATAGGCTCTCGAAACTCGTTTCTACCATGACGCTTTCGCATTAATCTTTTACTCTAGACATAGTTTATTCATGCTCGATATGCTATAATTATTGTTGGGACTTGTTTATTGTGATTATGCTAGATACATAATTTTGTACCGATAAATAACTTAGATATAATGAAATTACGTTCTGGCCAATCAGGCGCGTAGCTGACTGGCGTTTTGTATAGTACATATGCGTTGGACAGCAATACGTGCGTGCTTGCACCTCTACTATAGTACGTACGAAAGATAGTGATCACTGATTATATATATATATATATATATATATATATATATATATATATATATATATATATATATATATTTTAGCAAATCACCATCAAGGAGGTCAGGAGTAGAGAGAAAGTCAACGAAGCGCGCGTCGACGAAGGAAGGGGTATTGGCAACTGAATAGTATGAGCGGTCGCCGGCCACTGGCCAGTAGATGCTACGACGTGAAGCTAGAATAACTTGAACTGATAACATGAAGTGTTGTTAAACTGTTAAATGCAGAAATATAGTAAATAAATAATATCTACATGAATGGTGGTGTTTTAGTGGTTCGTACCCTCAAGTTAAAAAAAAGAAACGGGATTAAACTGAACATAAACAAGTGACTAAATTCCTATCTCAGCATTATCTTAAAGGTTGCTGAAATTGTTTGTTTAATGGTTTTTTCTAATGGTTATAAACTTGGCATTGAATAGTTTCTAATGTGAATATGTAAACATGACCTTACTTAACGTCTTTGAGAAATGCTATAGTGCTAAGTCATCATGAAATACAGAGGCACAATAATGCACTAGGATAAAAATACCGCTAAACTATAATGAGGACAAATTTTGAATTGGGGAATGGAGGAAAATAATAGACGTGGTACCCCACGGTTAAGCAGGTATAGATCACTGTGCTAAGTATTTTGGATTAAGTTGCATAAAGTTAGTTTTACTAATTGGAGAATCATCACTGGCTGCGAATAAATGTGTAATTTGAGTGTTAAATGATTTGAATAAGGTAGCAGTACCACCTGTCCATAATTGAGGATGTATAGTGGTTTTAATCATATAAGGCCCTAGTGTTAAGTACTTATTCTCATAACTGATGTTTCAGAGTTTTCTGAGTGAACAGTGTGTTCAACTTCATCTCATTGCTGCTGGAATGCCGCGAGGAAATCGACTACCATTAACAAAGTTATTTTTAGGAATCACAGTGTCGAATGACCATTTTATTGACCCACAGAAGGCCGTCGTAGAGGTCCAAACAAATATTTCGCGCTATGTAAACAAACATGCTGCATGATTCATGCATGCCTCGATCTGTCAAAACAGGGAAAGCACACCACTGTGGCAGCTCATCAGCAGTTGCTTGCGATAGTGGCCTATATAGGACCGCAGTAAGCGGTGAGATCACAGACTATTGTGAGTAAGGAATTAAAAAAAGACAACTAATACTGTGACAACAAATACTGTGACAACAAAGACTGTGACAACAAAGCCTGTGATAACAAAGACTGTGATAATAAAGACTGTGACAACTAAGACTGTAACAACTAAAACTGTGGCAACCCCGCAGGTACAACTAAAACTGTGACAATTAAAACTGTGGTAACCCCACAGGTGCGTGCACAGGTACAACTAAGACTGCGGCAGCCTCACAGGTACAACTAAAACTGTGGTAACCCCACAGGTGCAAAGGTGCAACTAAGACTGTGGCAGCCCCACGGGTACAACTAAGACTGTGACAACTAAAACTGTGGTAACCCCACAGGTGCAAAGGTGCAACTAAGACTGTGGCAGCCCCACAGGTACAACTATGACTGTGATAACTAAAACTGTGGTAACCCCACAGGTGCACAGGTGTAACTAATATTGTGGCAGCCCCACAGGTATAACTAAGACTGTGACAACTAAAACTGTGGTAACGCCACAGGTGCAAAGGTGCAACTAATACTGTGGCAGCCCCACAGGTATAACTAAGACTGTGGCAACCCTGCAGGTGCAAAGGCTCAACTAAGACTGTGGCAGCGCTACAGGTACAACTAAGACTGTGGTAACCCCACAGGTGCAAAGGTGCAAATAAGACTGTGGCAGCCCCACAGGTACAACTAAGACTGTGACAACTAAGACTGTGGTAACCCCACAGGTGCAAAGGTGCAACTAAGACTGTGGCAACCCCGCAGGTACAACAAAGACAGTGACAACTAAGACTGTGGCAACCCCACAGGTGCAAAGGTGAAACTAAGACTGTGGCAACCCCACAGGTACAACAAAGACTGTGGCATCCCCACAGGTACAAAAAAAACTATGACAACAAAGACTGTGGCAACCCCACGGGTACAACAAAGACTGTAGCAAGGCCACAGGTACAACAAAGATTATATTAGATACTGTGGCGATCCCACAAGAAACTGTTTTCTGTTCCAGTTTTATTTTTCTTATTTCTATGATGCGAGGACGCCCCATTTGTTAGGATGGCCGTGTTAGCAAATCACCCTCAACAACCCCGTCTGACTGACTCATCAAGGTTAGCCCTACCAGATCTCCATGATCACGTTCCCAGCTCGTGGGTCAGGAGTAGAGAGAAAGTCAACGAAGCGCGCGTCGACGAAGGAGGGGGTATTGGCAACTGAAGCGGTCGCCGGCCACTGGCCAGTAGATGCTACGACGTGAAGCTAGAATAACTTGAAGTGATAACATGAAGTGTTGTTAAACTGTTAAATGCAGAAACATAGTAAATAAATGATGTCTACATGAATGGTGGTGTTTTAGTGGTTCGTACCCTCAAGTGTTTAATATACATATATATATATATATATATATATATATATATATATATATATATATATAGATATATATATATATATATATATATATATATATATATATATATATATATATATATATATATATATATATATATATATATATTGTACGAGGACTTATACCTTCTGTTAAAATAAATTTTACGTGGTCTGTACTGGCGTGGCGTGTACTGGGTACACAAAAAAATTTAAAAAAATCGCGTAATTGCAAAGCTCAAGTGGGATGTCATTCCGTTTCAAAGGTAAATAATGTTTTTAATGGAAAAGTACCTACTTGTCGGGTAACGTTCTTTCAATGTTTGTTCAGTGTATGAAAAAGTAATAAAATGCCATAATTTAGAATGTTGCTTGTTCTTTAAGCCCCTTCTTGCGGAAAGATAAATATGTACATAGTAAGAGGGCCTGTCTTCATTAAACCGAGATCGTAGAGGAAAACCACCCACGATGTTCCTTCGCAGTTCTTATGTCCTTAAAAAGGGTGAAAAATATCCCATTATTATTATTAAACTATACATTACACATTGTTATTATACATTAGTATATTACACCTTGTTATTATACTGTACTGTACAACATTTAAAACAGTTTTATATCGTCTAAATACCGAACAGTGGATGAAATAATAATTGATGAAATAATGGATGAAATAATTAATGAAATAATAATGAAGCTAATATGTATATTGTGCCTTACTAAATATTCTAAACACAGTGCAATCAGTCAATGTTTAATCTTTCTTAGGTTTATTTTAACATGATACCTAAATTGATTCCCTAAATCTAATACCTGCTGTGTCCGAATGAAATTACCGTCAGCCTGGGAATCGGTAACTGGAGTCGCAAATATGAATATTTCGTTGAAAATTGGCGTGTAGGCATGTTGAAAATACCGAAGACAACTTTTTGTTTACTGTAGTTCAGTACTTGATTAGCTACACAGTTCTTATGTGTCAAGATAATAATTTTTATCAGTTTGTGGTGACGGCTGGTAGAAGTTTAGGATGATCATATGCTGAAACTTAAGTATTTATTTTGCCCAATTGAAATAGTCGGTAGAAGAAAACAATAACAAATACTGTTTTATTGCTGCACATATGATGGCCTTCAAGAATCGACTAGCGTCTGATATTGACGATTACATGATTCGGTCTTTTAAATTTTAATACATGGTATATTCAAGTAATAGTTATGTTAAAATAACTTTACTTTATGCTGACTAAGTAATTTCGGTTGTGGTTGGCGCCGATTGTGAAACGTACATTAGGAAAACATGAGAGTCAGTCATTCCGTCATTCATTTTTACTTAAAATGATATTTTGCAACTGTATAAAAGGATGCGGTGCCTTTTGTGGTTGTGGTAAGGCAACATGTCTCCAATTGACCATGCGGAAGAAGTTTATAGGGATAGTAGCACTGCTGATGTATAGTTTCACAATAAATGTATTGTAAAAATGGAGATAAAATATTTATATCATAAGAATGCCTATTCATAAATGTTATGCTATTTAGTTTAAACACTTATTAAGTATTAATGGCACAAGTTACACACGTATAACCCAAACATGGTTATTTATTGGAGCTCCTACTATCTTTTGAGTTCCACCGCTCGTGACCTCCATCGATATCAGTTATGAAAAACACATCGACTACATATGAGGCATTTTTTATTTTGTGCACTACGACAATAATACTACCTATTATTTTTATGTTGTAATTGAGTTGAATTGAGCAGTTATAAACGTTTTGCCAAATAATCATGTTTTTAAAAGTCAATATTTTGCGCATAAATATTTACCCAATATTTGTTGAACCGTTTTCAAGATCTCCAGCGGAGGCAAGCCTTTTTTGTGAGCAAGTTTTACCTGCAGTTCTCTCATAGCGCACCTATTTTATTTGGGCATAACAATAAATGCATAACTTGCTAAGATAGTTAACCTCCAACGATTCCATCACAGTCTTTAATTTAATTACAAACATTTTATTTCAATTATTACTATGAAGTACATACAATAGGGGCATAAAAATAGTGGATGCATATAGTCTGTAACAGACAGATATGAGAATGAAAAAATGGGAAAAGGGAAACCCGATGTGTTTGATGAGCGGCGCGAGCCGACTTTGATCTCGGCAAAGCGTAGCCGCATCGTCTGACGATGCGACATTTTTTCATTCTCATATATGTCTGTTACAGACTATACATGTATATTAAGAACAAAATATAATAGTCGAGTCAATGAAGGGGGGGAATAAATGAAAAAAAAGAGCCAAATATTTTTTTATGGTAACATGTTAGATATATCAGAATCTTTCTACTGGCTATGTTGTTTAACCACCCGTTTGGGACCCGTGTGGGACCGTCTAGCCGCGAGACTTGACCGGTAAGATTCGATCTTCGTTAAGGCGGGCGTTGGTGGCACTTGGATGGGTGACCTAGTAAGGCTTGGGGATGGGCTGTGGCAATGCAACTGAGACCTGGGAACACTCGCCATCTGCTGCGAACGCGTGGTCCCTGATAAATGGTAATGGGGACTAGAGTAAATCTCGGTAATTCAGAACCATACTATCACACATAAAAATTCTAGAGACTTGGTGCCACCAAGTAATAAATAGGATGGTTTGAAGAAAAGTACTCCAGTAAAAAGGAGGTATACACAAAGGCCCTAATGAGGCCTAAGTGCTATAGTGGAAGTAAAACCACTACACTCTGACCCATATACATACATACATACATACATACATACATACATACATACATACATACATACATACATACATACATACATACATACATACATACATACATACATAACCACACGTTTTCGTCCAGTCCGGGTAGTATATTATTTTTTATTTCTAATGCATCAGAGAGTAAATATTTTGGCCCAAAATTGGGTTCCTAATTGGGTTTTTGGGGGTCACTAATTACCTACTAGTCTGAGGTCAGAAAACTCGTAGAAAACGTGAAAAATTGATCGTTATTTCGACCGTTGATCGTTATTTCGACTGTTTTAAAATACGCCGATTGCGAATTTTAACATAGATAAGTGAAGGTCTTGAAATAGACCTGGGAAATTGTTGAACATTCTTCGACAATGCGGAAAATTGTCATTACAAGACCGTGAACCGTTTCAAAAATACAAGGGTTACCTAGTCAGAATTTTGTTATTTATTATCTAAGTGAAATAGTTTAATGAAATTTCGCGTTACATTTTTCTTAATAAGTATCGCGTTTATTATTAATTTTGTTTTCCTGCTTCAAACAGTGTTGTAACCAGGGGTGTTGTTAAAGAGGTACGCCAATAATGTAATATTTTCATATTTTTTATTTGCATTTTGACATCAACGTATTTTGTACAGGCGATTTAGTGCTCCATTATTTATTTCGAATTCAGTCAATACTGCAAAGAAAGAAATTTTAAATTTAGTGACATATTTTTTTAAAGCATTATATATATTATAATTAGTTGTATGTCGCGCTGAATAGCGCCTAACAAAAACTGTTGAAATTATTAACAACTGTTGCGTGAAGTATTTTTTTTCAATTACGAGTATTCACAAGTGAATCTTATATATTATACTTACCTACTTTATAATTGTATTGAATTAGTTTAACAACTGTGCTAATTAGTTCCTACTTACTACTTACTACTTACTACTTAAGGCTGGGATTTTGTAGAGTGAGAGGCAAATAGATGCATTTATTTTGGTTAAGTATAAATAATTAAAAAACTACATAATATCTGATTATCAAATTAGGTGCATTCACTAGCTATTATCATAGTGATAATTATAATATAAGTTTTTTGTCCCAATATTTTCTTATAAATCTGTTCTGTGCGCTTGCAATGAGAATAATGTGATTTTTAACAATAAAAATGCAAATTTTCATTTCTAGCGCACAGAACAGGCTTTTAAGAATATTTTGGGACAAAAAACTTATATTATAATTATCACTATGATAATAGCTAGTGAATGCACCTAATTTGATAATTAGATATTATGTAGTTTTTTAATTATTTATACTTAACCAAAATAAATGCATCTATTTTCCTCTCGCTCTACAAAATCCCAACCTTAAGAATAGAGATTGAACTTATTTATGTTCCTATATTCCAGATAACCAGATATCTAATTGTTTATAGCAAATTAATCAATTAATTAAGACATTTGGAAGGTGACAAATTATTTAACGTTAACTTTCGGTAAACAACCCCAACGCCCTTATTCTCAAAGAAACTAGTTTTCTCAAGGAAAATTGGACATTAATCAAGACTTCCCACCATATTACGGTAAACGTTTTTCTCTTTCGTTCGTTTCCGCAGAATTGCTCATTATTTCCTGCGAGACTCATCTGATAATGTTGTTGCAAATAAAGTTGCGTCTTATGTGAGCTTTTCTGATTAGATTTTAAACGCTGGCGGCCCCGTAAATAAGAGCAGATTGCCCTTTTATACTTAGAGGATAAATAGTTAATTACTGTTTTTTGTATTGCATGCAAATTGTTCGCTTTGTAAAATCTCGGTTTTAATCTAGATTGTACAACTTTTTGCTTGTCTCAATATCATTTATCATGTTAATCGTTATGTCAGTGTTACGTTCACTTTCGTTTGACATTAGTTAAATATTTGTGAGTATATTGTAGGTATGTACATACGTTCTATAATATGATTTTATGAAAAGCTAATAAGCGCTTCCTCTAACATTTGTGATTAGGACTCAGGTATGAATGATTACAGGTTTCTTTGCGGCATTAGCAATTGAGTTATCGATATGTCACATATTGTTATTTATTTCTTAACGCATATTATTTGAGCTACTTTTGTTCTTTGATCTTTCTTTTCTATTGTTCGGTGACCACTAACTCTTGGATCTTTGGATCTTTGACGGCACACCGAGATATTGAGGAGATATTAACCAATTACTTTGTACCTTTTAGTGGATTTATCGGCGACAGCTTTATCCTAATGCAGGATAATGCGCGGCCGCATACAGCAATGCGTGTCACACGATACCTCGCAGAAGTTGGTTTTAACAAAATGAACTGGCCAGCATGTTCGCCTGATTTCAACCCCATAGAGCATGTGCGGGACATGTAAGCGTGTCAGACAATGCGAAGTAGCTGCGGCTTCGGTAAATGAGCTTCGGTTAGCCCTTCAGGAGGAATGGCAAAATATCCCTCAAGGTGATATTCGTAACCTTATTGACAGTATGAACCGACGTGTGCAGGCAAGTTATAAGAGCTAGAGGTGGCAATACAAAACATTAACCTAAATTTATTGTAAAAAGTACGTTTCTTCAAGTTAATTAAGTTACAGTTGTACTGGATTGTTTTGAGGTTTGATTTTTAAATTTAAATTTTTTATGTTGCAATAATTGCTTATTAAAACCAAACAATATATTGTTGTATTTTTATTTCATTTTCATGAAGGAAGGGCATGGTTCTCCACAAAAATGCATTTGTTGGTATTTTGCAAGAATTTGTTTATGAAATTATTATATGAAATTATTTCCTTAAAAATTGTTGAAGACAAATTGTTTTTTCTCTGAAAAATGAATTAATACACATAAAGACATGAAGTGAAAAACGGAATGTAGAGAAAGTATGATTTTTCACAAAAATTGGTATTTTGTAAGAAATTGGTTACGAAATTATTCCACAGGGTGTTTTAAAATTAGGGTTCTATAACAACATTTTAGTTAACCCTGTATAATGACTAGAACGCAAGCATGTAACAAAATACTGGATATGCAAGTTGAAATTGTTCATTCTATAGATAGAATGAACAGTTGCTAAAAAAATTATGAAAATTTAATTTAAAATAAAAAAGTTATGAGACCTTAAATTTTACCAACTATTAACTTGTTGCGTTTTTTTTGTTGCGACAGTTAGGTTAGACATATTTTATTGCCTACTTTAAACACTATTGAATTATATTCAGGAGGGTAATATAGGGTTAAATACATATTATTGATTCTTCTATTCAAGGTATTCTAACTGCTCTCTGGATATGCACCAAGTATATGTTCGCACCTAGTATTAGCTAAATTCTTAGGGAACATGATTCAGTGATTTCTATCCATAAACGGTTTATTTTTTAACAGATGTAATTATCCGTCTTTCCCGGTCCCATTATAGACAATAATTACAGGAAAATGTGTTTTTCTCCCGGGAAATAATTTTTAACTAAGAAGAAAGGAGAATTAAATTTAAATGAGCAAACTTTGGCCATAACAATGTTTTAAATCAAATGAATCCACACGACACTGGGGTGAAATTATTTATTTGTGCAGAGCATCTTTTAAGTATTTTAAATTTCAATTGAAATTTGTTTGATTCATTGTTTCATTATAATTTGCTATCCACTTCGCTATTCAATAAGTGCTAACAACCATGCTAATAATATCTCTAAAATTTTCAATGGACTTCCTTTATTTAGCAACTGAGTATTGAAAAGAACAAATTATGAAAAAAAATTCTCATCTGGAAACGTGTTAAGGAGCAAATTAACAAGGATCAGGTCTTAGAAATAGCACCTAAGTGTGATTGTTATGTCAATCCCAAACAACTTTCAGTTGAGGAGACAGATAAATAACCTCATTAGTTATCTATGTTTTAGAGATGGGTTAAAGAAAATTTATTTGGCATTTATTGTATTTAATTTATTGAATAGTCGCCTGATCAAATGGTAGTTTTTCGGGAACATGAGTTCGGTATAAAGTTTCTCAACGGAATTATATGTTTTTTGGGTGCTGAACACGAATCTGAAGCCTCGTCGTAGTACCGGCTCAGGTCTAAAAATCCAAAAGAACTCGAAATTTTCGGTGTTTTCAGTTTTACGGCTCATATATTGCAAATGTCGAATTGTACGGAAAATATCACTGTATTCAAAATTGAAGAGCATTAAATTCTGCGTATACCCTTCTGACCTCCCTTACTTCCAAATTAGACCGATTTATAAGGTTGCCATCGTTAGTCGAAAAAAGGTAATTTATACCAACTCTTACTCCCATTAAATATATTAATCGTATTAATTGTATTTTATATTAATTGTTTACTTTCGTTTTTCCGTTTCCTGCTTATAAGTTGAGGCTGTTGTTGATAGGCTTATACCTTTATAGTTAGTAAATTAAATCTAACTTGTAATTATTTTATTTCCTTTGTTTAACAATCTTTATTTATTTTGGCTTTTCAGTTAGGGACAACTGTACAGTTGTCCAAAGGTCGGGCGTCGCCAATACGACCAAACCTAAAAAAAATAAAACTGCCCATTAGTTGGGAATTCTTTTACAGAAATACAATTCAGATCATAGCTCTCTGTGGATAACATCTGAATTCAAAAATCATCAATTTTACATGCAATACTCTACAACACTAATTTTAATTTTATGTGGATTACATCTGAATTACATCTGAAGATGACAGAGATGTCAGATCTTGACATAAGTCGACTGAGGCAAACTTCTTTTTCTAGAGTACCTACATATAGTTTGATCTAGAGACCCATTACTTTATGAATTAATTCGGCAACCTTGGAATCATTGTGCTGTTGCACGGCTATCCACGGTTCACGATTTATAATTTCGTTAACTAAGCAGTGATTTGAACATAGTTTCCCATTCATTCAGTCCAAAATGCTTTTGTGTCTCTTAGATTTCCGCAAAACAATTAATTATCGACGTTGTCTATTTTGAGACCAAAACATTTCAGGAAAACTTGCATATCTCCTGGATTTCTTGAACCAGCAGGTATTCGAGTAAAATGAAGATTTCCCACTGCATTTTGTACCATTTTGTACCTCATTGGAGCTGGACATCTCAACTATTTTTTTAAACATTGCTATAAATTCTCTGGTATCATGATTGGCTGACCAGGACTTATGAAATTTCTTCTTCTCCGGTATTTGTTGTGGACATGGTGAATCCCACTTCTCTTGTTAGATTAATCACAAAGAAACACCAAAAATGGACAACTCAAAAAGTGAAATTTATTATATTTAAGAAATTCGCCAACTTGAATGACAATCTTTATTTATTTTCTTATTTTGGCTTTTCAGTTAGGGACAACTGCAGTCAACAGTCCATAAGCGGGTCCTCGGTCGTGGCGAGCACATAGGCGAATTTTAGCACAAATTTATCAATGATTTATATTGTCAAATGCCTTAGAGACATACAGTAACACTAGCACACTAACTAATCACAGATTCAATAGATGTAAGAGAGAATTTAAACGAACAATTAGGATTATCGAATAATATTCGATTTAGTTGTCACAATTATTACCAACATTTTTAACGAGAAGAGAAGCAAAATAATTTTTAATTTCATCAAGAGTGGCTAAATCATTTGGAATATGGAGTCGTTTATTAGAGCGAACATTTAAATCTTCAGGGGCATTCTAAATAGTTTTAGGATTTTTTCTTAAGGACACTGATTTTAAATAATCTTTTTTATCCTTCTAATCATAGACAAAATATAATTACGAATTATTTATTATTTTTAATTAAATTATTTATTAATTATTTCTAGTTCTATTTTGTTTACATTTTTTTTAAAGCTTGTTAATTTTTTTATTATATTTTTAGTATTTGTGGGACGCCACTGTAGAAAGTTTTGTTATTGAGTTTGGTTGAAAAGCAGTAGAGTTTTGGTTTTATCCGAAAACCAGTTGTCTATCAAATCTTAGCATATTCGAGTATTTCGTTATTGAGATGAGCATGTTTACAAAAAAACTCGGCATCCGGGCAGATAGACAGACAAATGCAATAAACTCTTCGGCGTTCGCAGCGAATAGTATGTTGATACACATTCATTTTTAATAAGACTCATGAAAATAATATCGCATGTAAATAACGTTCCTGCAATGTTTATGATATCTGATTAATGTTATGTTATGTTTAATGTCATGCTTAATGTTAAATATGTGAAAAATATCTTTCAGCAAACATTTGTCCGCTATCGCTATATTCCATTTGTCTCTCCCGTAATGAAGATATTATACTCCACATTTATTTCCCACAAACCCGACAGCCTAGAGATCAGAATTTTATTTCGCGTCGATTTGGGTCGCGAGGGAATTTGTTCATCTCCATACAGAAACGTCGATTAATTTCCGGCTGATATTGTAGCTGAAATTTTTCAAGTAATTTATTTTTCGCGTCAAAATATGATGCCAGTGCATATTTTATGAAAAGAAACTTTATGTACGAATGACGAGAAACATTAAGAGAGAAAAAGGATTCACTACTTTCATACATCTTCTGTCCCTTTTAACGATACAGACTGCAACTTCGGAGAAAATAAATATTCCAATCATTGTTGGATGAATAATAAATTATGAATACAAAAGGGCTTTCTGTTTTGCTCACGAATCAGACAAAGCAAGTAATAATTTTTCCTTGCGTTTATGTGCATTGCATGGGAAAGAAATACCAAAGGAGTTTCTATTACGACGCTCTACTGAATTGATGCACTACCAGCCAGGGTTTCTTTCAAAAAGAAAATGACGTCAGCGGAATATCTCGAACAGGAATGAATAATCAATACACATTGTATAATAAATAACAATACAATATACAACGGCGACTGGGACCATCCAATGAAATGGTCATTGGATATTGTATCAGTGCTGATATTACCTCAACTGTTTCGGGTTTCAGCACAAAACAAGGTCGAAACATTCGGGAATGGAATGGAATGACAATTGATCTGGTTAGAAGTCAAATTGCGAGAGTTTTTCGCATTAAACCCGAATGATCTCGAACATTCTAAACTTGTATCTCCTTAGCGATATCAGGTGCCGTTATTAAACAATTAATCAATTAAATGTATCAACTATAACGAGACTAACATGGTGAAAAAGATTTCGTTCCGAAAACTGGGTCCACTCTAAACTGGATTTTACAAGAGAAACATTGGTCCAACAAGTTATAACAGTTCTATATTTGTTTGAACTGATAATATAATTTTATAGGGGTCTAGATATAAACGATAATTTATTTCAGTACCAATAAAGCTGTCTTTCACTAGGTATGTCATTCATGTATGTCATTCGATTAAATTCCTAGCGAACAGTTTACGATAAAATACGGTCAATAATATCGTGTGGTTTGAGATCCACAAAAAAATTGACGGTTTCGAGCTTAACAAGCGGTTTCGTGAGGAAGACGAGGTTTGTGGCAAAATGGCGGCATGACATGAGAAAAGGCATTTTGTAAAGTCCTAAGCTTCTTTTAAGTGTGAAAGTGCTTACACGCTTAACTCATTGAGTGATGATATAATTTAATCATTTGGTGACACCTTGTTGGGGATCGGTGGAGTAATTACTTATTAATTACACCTATGTCGCCATTTTGGAGCATTTTAGACCATTCTTGATCATACTTCAAGATTTCTGTATATTTCTACACATTTGTCAATGAGTATTGAGGTTACTTTATGGCCACGACAGTTAAGATCCCGTTGGATAATTTTGGAAGAAGACGTTTCCCTGGTATGGTCGACAGCGAAAATTACTTAAAATTATTATTGCTTTAATTACTTTAAAATTAATTACTTTAAAATTATTTTCCTGGTATGTCGTGTGAGACTATTCTAGGGTATGGTTATGAATTAATCTGTTTAGTTGATAGTGAGATTTGCCAGTCAGCCAGTCAGCTTTGTGACCAGTCAGCCGATCTCCAGTTATCGATGGAGAAGATAGAACTTCGAAGAAAAGTCCCATCATTCAAAATCTCATCTGCGTGGTGTCATGGTTCATGTAGAAGCATGACCTATTTGAAAGGGATGACTCAGATTTAAGGAAGTCATCAGATTTTTGTTAAAGGTTTTATATGGATCACCGCTCATTAATATTTATTTTCTATATATATATTCAATTAATAATTTTTATTTTGAGCTATAACAGCATGTATATTAACTGATGAATGTTGTGTCAAAAGCCCCTTTCGCGGTTAAACATTGAGAAGGAATTTCTATTAGATTTGACTTGGAAATTCTCAATACGATGTGAAGTGTCTATCCTTGAATTTAGTGCTTCTGGGAAAAATACAGTTCGACAGAAGTAAGCGGACAGTGTTACGAGATGTAAACGCCCAGGGTGTCCTTTTCTAGTAATTTTTCATACTCTCAAAACACTAAAATTGACTATTATTACTTTAGATTTCGATATTTTTATCAACGCATGGATTATTCAATGGATGTTACTTCATTCCATTGATTGTCCATTCCATTGATTCCATTGATTCCAAGAAATCCTTCAATCAAAGTTCATTCTCTCCTTCAGATATACTTATAATAATTGAAGATAAAAAAATTAAGATTTAAGCGCGCCGCTCAAGTAGGTATATATGACGCGTACATATTAATATGTACATGTAATGCTTGACCAAATTCAGCTTAGCCGTGACCTTGAGGTTCTTATTTATCTCTCTTCTCTATCTGCTTTCTATCTCTCTCTCTCTCTTAATCTGCGTATTTCAGGTATAAGTTGAGTTTGGTCCTGTCTCGTTGCATCCACCATTTTATAAGCCAGAAATTCGCTATTTTGGTTCCGATTTCCATCTATTTCATCGAAAATACGTAGTAAATGACTGCTATTTTCCCCCTAATTGTTCATGAAGATTTAATATATCGTTGAAACAATTTTCGTCCATGTCTCTATTTTTTCTCACTTGTGTTGAATAGACTCAATTTTCTGTATGAACTCTCATAAGACTCCATTTATAACACTCAACTTTGAGATCAATTTTCTCCCAAACGACATACATGACATAAAAAAAATGGTGAGTAGGTGTATCTTTACCCTCGTTTAGCTGAAGAAACTCCTTTTAAAATAATCCCGTGAATATAGTAGTAACCCCATACACGAAAACGAGGTGAGAAAATCGCTAAAAGTAATTCATACATCTAGAGTTGCACACCTTGCTACATAATATGTAATACCAGCTGTTCCAAACGAAATATAAGTTTAGGCATCCGTGATGCTAAAAGCTGAGAGACTGTGCAGAGCTTTTAACGACTCATTACGCACTAAAATGTTATATAAGTAGAATTTCAGCTGGAAAGATACGCCTAGAGCTATGCGTAGGGAATGAGCTTCTGTAAAGTATTTATTGCGCCTGTATATCCCAGTTATTAAATTGAATTTTCTGAGCGAGGAATGCGATGTTAATGGTTGAAATGTTTGTTAACAACCTCCCAAGTCACTAAAGTAACCGCCGCAAGTTAAAAGGTCGTGTGGCTAAAGGGGTCTTGGGCAAGCGTTTACAATTTATTTTATCCACATTAAGCCGCCTTAAGATGCTATGTATGGAAGTATAATTGATATTGATTGATGTGGATATGTATCATCTTCTACTGAGTAACTCTATTTTGAAACAATCTGCACGGCTGGAATATCTAGTGCCAATACTAGAGTGGGATTATCCACCGTTTCATTTAACTCGATTTGGATTAACGAAAGACGAACACGGAACTCCAATATCTGCAATTCCTTAGCGTCTATTCTCCGCCGAGATTGTAGTCGTTTAGCGGGGCATGCAGATGGCATTCCTATACTTCCAATGGATACGTGACAAATAAAAGAGATTGTTTTTGTAACGCGGTCGATTGAATCCAAGACCGAGAACAGCCAGGCTTGAAATGGACGGCTGGTGCTTCCAGCGGCCAGCTCTACCGGATGCCCGCAATACATCGGCGGATACAATATGAAAAAGTAAAGTTAGTTTTGTAGTTTTACAGCAACGTATCTGCTGGGGTATGGCTTTATGTATAAAGTTAATGTACAGATTTTCAAATATATTTTCAGTACAGGCATTCTATATATATATATATATATATATATATATATATATATATATATATATATATATATATATATATATATATATATATATATATATATATTTGTGAAAAGTAATCTTGGGTTTGTAGCATTATAATGTAATGAAATGCTACAAACCTAAGATTACTTTTCACAAAACAAATATGAATAGCAAAGAATTTCAAAGGTAATATATATATATATATATATATATATATATATATATATATATATATATATATATATATATATATATATATATATATATATATATATATATATATATATATATATATATATATATATTGTGAGAAGAAATATTGCGTTTGTAGGAATTCATTCCACAGATAAATAATTAAAGGGAAACATTTACTAGTTGTATATCTGGACATATATACGGAAACGAATCATTTATAAGTTGTATGACAGATTTTTCGATCTACGGCCACCATAATAAGTGCTAGATTACGTATAACGCATAAACTAAGTAAGCGAGTCCTTAGGAACTGTCGAGCGTAATGTGCAAAATCGCACAGCGAGGACATTTGCACTTAACATTACACACATGCTCTCGCAATTGTCGTTAGATGTAGTTCGCGGTGTCAGATCCGATTGCGTTTTTCGAAATTGTAACTGTCATTACCACATAAGTATTGATAAATGTAATTTATAGTAAAATATATAATTTTATTGGCTAATTTTTTTGAATTTAAGCATTAAAATGGCTGGCGACAGCGAGGAAGATATGTGCACGCCACCTAAAAACAGCGAAAAAGCCAAAACTGCCACAAACGATCTCCTACCAGAAAAATCGCGTGAAACATATGAACTTGTGTACCAAAGATTTATGGACCGGAGACTTAAAAAATAACGTCAAATCATTGTCCAAAAACGTAATATTGGCATACTTTGATGAATTGTCAAAGTGTAATGGCAGGGTCGCCGACCTCGTCGGGTCGGCAGATAATGTAGTATATAGGACTATTCAGAGTCCGTGGGACTACATTCGAATGAAAACACACCAGCAACAATCAACAATGTTTATTCGGAAGCTTCTGCGAGGATTACATCTTCTTACAATAAGTCGGATGAATGATTAACACATGAATGATGATTACAAACAGGTACTAGATGGATAACTGATCATTGATAACTGCTCATGGCTGGATTACAGCATGATACAGTATGTTGCAGAATGTATGCGGGAGACCTAGTTACCGCATTATATAACGTTGTCTAGGTCAGTATGTATACATCCACAAGAGTTGCATTAAGTCGGCCTTGATCTAATTAATGTCTTCGTCGGTATTTTACTAAATATGTTTATAACGCGTGAACTAGTTTACTTTAGAATAATAACAAATAATAAATATGATATTGAATAACAAATAAGATATTGAGAGCACGTGTGGCCGTTATTGCACTACAA
The DNA here is from genome assembly GCA_964058915.1 of Tetropium fuscum. Classification (NCBI taxonomy): domain Eukaryota; kingdom Metazoa; phylum Arthropoda; class Insecta; order Coleoptera; family Cerambycidae; genus Tetropium; species Tetropium fuscum. Next base: position 27,385 of record CAXKVY010018575.1, on the reverse strand, counting down.
GAGCAAATTAAACCGTCGTCACTTTGGGCTACGTATTCCATGTTATTCTAATATTTGGTATTAGCGGTGCCTGCAGGAAGCAGGAACTGCGAAAAAAACTGTTGTTTTGCTAGCGCTGAAGAGGCATGGTGGTTGGCGCTCGTCTATAGTGGCTGAAAGCTATGTTGATGATTCTACCAAAAACAAAACTGAAAATGCGGTAAAGATTTCAAGTGCTATTTGTGGTGGTGAAGCAATATCAATTGAAACCACAGGTAGATATGTTAATATGGCTTCATCTGGTGCCACGATGTTCCATGACTACATATTGACGGATTCTTCTGTAACTTCTGTTCTTAACAATAATATCACTATGGCCCCATATAATTATTATCACAAAATGTAAATAAAAATATTTATTATCTCGTTTCTACCTATTGAATACTAATTAAATATGGTCGTAGATAAAGTATAGTACAAAACTAGAGTTATAAAGCCATTACGCCATCGTCGAATTACACTTTTCCACTCATGCGTAATATGCTATTTACAACTTTTGTTACGTAATATACTATTATGCATTTTAAAGTTTAATGTCTTCAATGTGTTTCAAATAAAACAAATATAAATAGTAGAGTATGTTAGTGTTCCTTGACAACATTACGTAATTCTTCAGGAGCAATACTGGCAAATGCGTCGATTCTGCAATATTTCGTGTTGCTCGTGGCGATGTGTACATTTTTTATGTGGCCACACAAAAAAATGTGTGAGTATGATTCCGGTGACCGAGGGAGGCCATCGAATCGGTCCATTACTCGAAATGCTGCTGTCCAAAATTTCGCTGCAAATAATTTGTTACCACATATGCAAAAATAAACACGTCTACTTTCGGCTAGCGGTATGCCCTCTAAAAGTTCCTCTATTGGATTTTCTAAAAATAATAAATATCGCTCATCCGTTAGATGTCCCTGAAAAAAATTGGTCCGGCAATTCGATAGCCATCTCTCCCAGCTCAAACATATATAAGCCAAATCTCTCTTGGAAATTCCTTTGGTTCATTCTATGGTCGTCCTATGTATCAGTTCTATGTACCCTATGTTCGTCCAGTCTTCTGTCCAAATCGCCGACATACAAATGTTGGTGTAACTTGGTATTTGAGCGAACCAAATCCGTGTTTTATCAGTATGCGCCCAAATGATTCATGGCTAATATCCAGTTCTTAGCCGATTTACCTTGTGGATGTTGTGGGATTCAGATTCACAAATTGTAAGATGTTAACATCCATCGCCTCACTAACAATAAACTTGTCTTGTTGCATATGAGGCTCAACACGCATCTTTTTAACTGAGAAAATTATGAATTACCTCGATGGATGGTAACGTCGATTAGGATATTCTTCTTGATAGACACGTTCGGATTCTACTGAATTTTTGCCATATTGTCGACAAATGATTAAAATGTCGACTAAAATACCACTTCTTGAAAAAATAACTATTACCGATTAGATATTTGAAAATTTAGTTAAATTTAAGAAATCAAACTCAAAAAGGTATGTTGATAATAATTGTCAAACTGACAAGACATATTACTTATTATTGTTTGTTATATTTTAGTTTGCCATGGCATACTCATACATTTTCAGATATTGCAACACTGAAAAGGGTAATTGCAAATGAAACCGTGGGTTAATATTGTGGGGTAAATATTGTGGCGACAAAAATATTTTGAAAATGCTGCCGATTGTTTAAGGGCCTAGCACCTTATAGGCAATAACCGCGGTATGCCCTCTAAAAGTTCCTCTATTGGATTTTCTAAAAATAATAAATATCGCTCATCCGTTAGATGTCCCTGAAAAAAATTGGTCCGGCAATTCGATAGCCATCTCTCCCAGCTCAAACATATATAAGCCAAATCTCTCTTGGAAATTCCTTTGGTTCATTCTATGGTCGTCCTATGTATCAGTTCTATGTACCCTATGTTCGTCCAGTCTTCTGTCCAAATCGCCGACATACAAATGTTGGTGTATTTGGTATTTGAGCGAACCAAATCCGTGTTTTATCAGTATGCGCCCAAATGATTCGTGGCTAATATCCAGTTCTTAGCCGATTTACCTTGTGGATGTTGTGGGATTCAGATTCACAAATTGTAAGACGTTAACATCCATCGCCTCACTAACAATAAACTTGTCTTGTTGCATATGAGGCTCAACACGCATCTTTTTAACTGAGAAAATTATGAATTACCTCGATGGATGGTAACGTCGATTAGGATATTCTTCTTGATAGACACGTTCGGCTTCTACTGAATTTTTGCCATATTGTCGACAAATGATTAAAATGTCGACTAAAATACCACTTCTTGAAAAAATAACTATTACCGATTAGATATTTGAAAATTTAGTTAAATTTAAGAAATAAAACTCAAAAAGGTATGTTGATAATAATTGTCAAACTGACAAGACATATTACTTATTATTGTTTGTTATATTTTAGTCTGCCATGGCATACTCATACATTTTCAGATATTGCAACACTGAAAAGGGTAATTGCAAATGAAACCGTGGGTTAATATTGTGGGGTAAATATTGTGGAGACAAAAATATTTTGAAAATGCTGCCGATTGTTTAAGGGCCTAGCAACTTATAGGCAATAACCGCCTGACTGACACCTCTGAAGTATACATTGAGTATATATAAGGTTAAGAAACAGTCACAAAAATATGGAAATAACAAATCAGCTTGTAAGCTCATATTATATTACATCTCATGGCAGCTGTGTGAAAAGATATTTTGCGAAAATTTCATAGGGCTGTAGCAAAATACAGGACACAGCATCTAGGAAAGGATAAAAGTCCTGATACAAGGATAAATTTAGCCTCGTGTCAATTTTCCCTGATTAATATCTGCGCGTGTTACTGGTCAATTTAATTCAACAAGATTTAGGAGCTCCTGATCCCCTACTTGATAATTTGGTAGCAACACCCAAAAATTGGAAATTATAATTCCCTAGAACAAAGATCTTGATAAAATCTCTAGAACAGAAATGAAATTAAAGTTTCCACAAACTTAATTACTTTTAAATTGCATAGTTCGGAAACAGTAAGATAAAACGAAGGTTTACACAAAGTCTAATTTTAACAAAACAAGATCAATAATACGGGTCAACGTTTTTTACATAAAACGAAGCCGATTTCAATCAGGTTTATTAGACTAATGCATACTTTAAACCATCAACACCCACGGCTATAAATATTTTTATAGAGCCATTCATTACCATAGCGATTTTCCGAAGTAAACAAACACTTTATTTTACTTAGTCGGGGAAATAAAGCAATGAACTTTTTTTTTTCAGCCAAGATGGATCTGAATGCGGTTTTGTGCGTTCGATTTATGAGAGCGTCTGTGAACTAAATTGATCAATTAATTTTGAAAAAATGCATCTTTGCATAAAAAAATATGCATTGATATGCATAGAAGTGCATCTCGAAGAGACAATAAATAAAAAATTTACCATTCGGTAAATATTGATGAAAATGAGTCCAGTTTTGCTGCTCGGGGGTTTTTGGGGTCGCTGAATGAACACCAATATCAATGGTCTCCGAGGGATCTGGTGCCCAGAGTAGACAGTATGAACGCCGTCTCATAGTTAAGCAGTTTCTAGTGCCTTATTTCCTCAACTAACTGTAAAATCAACCATTTTACCTAACGCAAATATTTATCAACATCCCATTTATGTATGACATTAAAAATATAAATCGTTTGTTATTTATTTATAGAAATTATTTATAGAATTTTTTATTTATAGGATTTATGAAAATAGCCATTCAGTGCACGTCGCCTAAAATTAGGGAAAAGTCGTTTCGAAAAGTTCGTTTCAAAATGTGCTTCGAATTTCTGCACAAAAATCAGTCGAAAAATACAATAGCCAATATGACCTTTGAGAGTTATATAATCAAAGGTACATATTCATGGAATTGGGTGCAAAAAACACGGCATTAAAACTTATAGTGAACATGTTTTACTCGCATTTTCCGAGTTACCGAAAGAGTATTCTCCTCCTCGAATGTGGTCATATTATTCCATGGTGAAAACTTTCAGCACAAAATTACGTTGACATTAGTATTTAGATATAAAAAATGTTCAACATTTTTAATACAAAAAGGAAGAGATTATATTCCAAAGAGGTCAAAACTCTTTCACAAGATGATATACTTAAATTTTTATTAAATGCACCTGATGAAATCTACTTAATTTATGTATTTTTCAAAAACAATTTGATATATATGTAGTAATTATTTTAGATTTATGTTGTGTCTGGAAATGCTGGGGCTTTACGTAATGATGAACTTTTGAATTTAAAAATAAGTGTTACACAATAAAAATAAGTTGCACAAATAAATTATTTTGGTTTTTCATGCAACTAAAAGACCAACAGGCCTCGAATATTTGTTACCATTTCAGAGTTTGAAGGAAAAGTAAAATCTGTAGAATTATTTAACAAATATTATCTGCCTCCTACATAGACGTCTCACGAGCGACTGTTCCTAACTTATAGAAATGGTAAATGCCTGTCCAGCCAGTTGGAATCCATACTTTTGTAAGTGCACCAAGCAAAACTGCCAACTATCTGCATTTGCCAGAAGCAACACTTTATACGGCACATTGTTCGCGTCGCACGTTAGCCACTCTCTTTGCCAACGAAGGCGGCAATAAGGACAATTGAAAACGTCATGGAGGGTGGAAAAGTGACGCGATTGCAGAATCCTACGTTGAGGAATCTATGCCCAATAAAACAAAAATCGCAAAGGCGATTTTTGGTGAATGTCTTGAGAATATAATTAATACCAATGATAATTCTACTAAAGATTTAAAAACTGTTAACATAGATATTAATCCTGAAACATTTTCAATTGAAACTCTTTCAAATTCAGGAATTCATTTTTATAATGCGTACACCCTAGTCCACGATTAATACCTAAAAATATTTAAATTTGTTTTGTATTTGCTGTTATTTTGCTGTTTACTTTGTCATAATAAAATGTGAAGCTATATTGTCTTAATTTTTCTAAATTATAAATTTTTACGGTAGGCCATAAAATTTTCTTTCCACCATGCCAGTAAAGTGTCTTTGTCGAACACTCAGGCTCAATAAAGAATCATTTTGCTGTCTTGGTACATAAATAATTATTAGCAACCCACGGGGACATGAATATCGAGCGTTCAATAAGTGAAATGTTCTGTACCGCTTCGACATATATCGGAGGAATTCTAGTAAACGATGATATTTTCTTCTCCTCTCAGTAACTAAAATAAATCTGCCTCCGGTATATTTGCCAATCATTGGTAACGCCACTTATCATTAACGTTCATAATTGATTAAGGAAAACTAACTTTGGGACAGGAACGTTGTCTGTAATTTCATCAGGTCACTAACGAGATTACGTTGGCAGAGTTCAATAAATGCTTCGCTCCGCTAATGGAGGATTGTGTAGTTATATCTTCCAGGATTCATTTTACGGGCCACCGCTTTCTACGTTCTCGTACATGGAATATCACTGAAAATTGTGCCAAACCAATATGCATAGTATTAGGCAATCGCGACCGACTTTACTCAACTTTCTTAATGACTTCACTTACTTTATACTTAATGGGTGTTTTACACATAGCATTGCGAAATATATACGGAATGAGTATCAGAATAGCTATTTGTGCAATAAGTAAGGAAATGTGAGTTTTTCCCGTATCCGGCGTAGGTTTCTTGATCGAGTCGCCAGCCGAAATACACTTTTTCTACGTGTTGCATACATGAATTTTTACATTATAATGACTCGTTAATTTCATCCAGGAACCACTTATTTGTGGTTATTTAATTTTGCCTATCGGCTGCTCAGATATATCACGATGGTCGTTATTACTCCTTGGAGTACATTCAATAGCGATTTAAAGTGGGCAATAAAAAGTTTGTGTAAGCTAGCTCAGCTCTTAATAAAAATAAAATTCCCGTTGGACGCCACTGACCATGCGCAACTAAGTCAATTAGTCCCCAAATTGTCCTGAGTGTCGAATACACTCTGGCACTTTCTGTAATGTTTAGGGAAAAGAAAAATTATACACACAGTATACTTACTACTAGGTTTAATGTATAAATTGTAAATTTAGAGTTGTAATGCTGACCTCGTCGGGTCGGCAGGTACTGTAGTGTACCTGCCGACATTTTACAGAAAACTCACCAGAAACAATCAACAACGATTATTTGATATTAACGCATGAGTAATGGTTAACAATATATGCTCGATAGACTGATGATGATAACTGATTATGGATTGATTACAGCATGTTACAGAATGTATGTGGGTGACCTAGCTACCGCATTATATAACGTCGCCTATGTCAGTGTGTATACATACACAAAATAGTTGCATTAAGTCGGCCTTGATCTAATAAATAAGACATTTATTCGACATTTTATTAAATAATGTTTTATATGCATGCGATCGTTTACTTTAAATAATAACAAATAAGAAATATTGATATTGAATAACAAATAAGATATTGAGAGCACGTGTGGCCGTTATGGTACTACAGGGGTGGTGATACATAAAACAGAGTTCAAAATTACATACAAATTAATGTGGTACTATACCTGGAAGTGCAGCACAAAATAAATAAGCAACTTATACAGAAAAAACGGTTTAAATGTCAACGTGCACGATGATCTTTCCGCAATCAATATACATACAAATAGTGAGGCAATGCCTACCCAAATATGTAGATTAACCAGCGAGAGTAAACAGGCGACTACCTATAGACATTTGATCAAACGTTTGCTGAGGGCTCGTAATAATTTTGTATTTTTAAACGTACACACGTAGCGTAGCAATATCAAGTCAATCAAACAGGGTGTGTCCCCTTAATATATTCTTAAAAGTCTTCCAGTAAGGTGGACATCTCCTGTGACTCTACACCGGTACATGGGTCGATGGACTTCAGCAAGCTGGTCCTAAAGGTGGTTCCAAAGGTAGTAAAACGTGGTGAAAACGTGGTGAAAAAGATGGCCAAAAAGATGGTCTAAAAGGTGGTGTGGCTTACACTCGCCGAAAGACAATGAAGCCCTGTAACACAGACCGGTAAGTTAGTCTCGTTACAAGTAAAAAAAGTTAGATTAAGTGTCTCTATATCTGGTAAAACTTACTTAATTAGTTGGAAAACGGCCTCGAATAGATAGCTTCGCTATGTCCCTCAATTAACTCTAGGGAGTTCAACGCAACGCAGGCTCTAGAGAACACAAAGTAGGCAAAATAAAATATGAACACGTAGTTTCAAGAAACAAAATGGATTACCGCAACCAATGTCTTTTTAAAAGTTATTTGATCCCACTAATCTGGTATGTGCAGATTTATCCAAAATCTCAACACATGTACAATGATTTCCTTGTATTATCCCATTATGTCGGAACGTACATACTACGTTATTTAACCAAGAAAATCACTTAAACGATGATGGCATAGTGGATTTTCATTGTATTAACAATGAAAATCCACTATGCCATCTACGCGATCGGCTCAGAAAGGGAAGCGAAAAGACCAACGCCCTCTGGACGTTAGACCATAGATCTGCGGACCTAGGGTAGCGTCACAATGCGAACTGCCAATGTTCAACCCACAAAACAATAAGTAATATAGATATTGTAAACAATAAGATATTGATGTAATCGACTAATGAAAGTAATATGCCGACATTGCCGACCTGAATTTAGAAACACATGCAAAAGGCACTGTTTAAAATCAATGTTACCCGTCAGATATAGCTAGAATAAATTTCGGATTCTCAAATTGTTAACTACTAAAAGTGAACGTAACATTGTGGGTAAGGATTGGTTGTCAATCCTTGAGACTCTCTTAGGATTTAAAACACCATTAAAATGTATCACTTGTTCGAGGTAGATAAATCATAGCTCGACAATTACTGAACTCTATTCTACTTTGATTTATATCTTATTAACCCAATTAATCAATAAAATATGTTTGGACGCCATGTCAGCAGTACCTAAAGAGTACGGGGGGCCGCAGAAATAGAAAACAGTAAATGGCAGCTGTAACTTCTGATAATCAGCTTTTCACTCAATAAAATAACAGAAATGTTTTTATAAAAACAAATATATTAGTAAATAAATTAGTACCTAGGGTATAGGTTTACACTTTACTTAAACCTAGGTTTGTTAAAAATATAGTCTTAAGGGTTCAATAAAAATATACTAAATTCAAAAAAAGGACATGAGACCCTGAAGGGCAAAATTAGAATAAAATAACAGAAACTTTATTAACTCTTAGTCAAGCAATGGAAACTAAACATCTATAAAGCAGTAAACAGAAAAAAAATTTGACTTTGGTAATTGAGGTAGACAAGAAATAACAAGACCTGGTAATTCCAACTGGAGAAATTTTAAGAAACAATATTGTTATAGCTTTCCTGGTGTGCATAGGATCCTAGGATGAAGCTATCTCAGCGAGACAGAGAAACCAGCAGAACTGAGATGAACCATCAACGAGTGCAGTAATATATTCGGAGAAGATGTCTTCCAGTCTTCACGGTCGTCTCGTTCAATAGAAAGAAATATTTACCAGTATCAGATTTGTCTTTAAAAATTTATAATTTTGAAATAGAAAAATATGTAAGAATATGTATGTATCCACGGTTGAGCGAGAAATAAAGAATAAAAAAAATTGAATTTTATCAAAAATGAATAGTTCATGTTACTCTTACATCCGGGGTGTTATTCTGATATTGGATTCTTCCTAGATTTTCATAACATCTTGTGGATAACAGTAGCCGTAATAGCAAATCCCAATGAGACTGAAACTATAACTTCATCTGTTCTTAACATTCCCTTTTTTGATTCACCTTCTTATCTTTATGATTAAATGAGATTCACATTTTTGTAGCACTGCATGTTTTATTGACCTTTTTATGCACATTGAAAAAAAAAGCAAAGCAGGCTAGTTTTTGTCTTGTGTTGACATGGTTTCATTTCAAAAAACATCTGTCAAAACATCAACAGTAAGTGCAATATTTCATCATGAATGTCAATATTCGCCAGAATCGCAACATAAATATTGAGGAATCTGTGCGTTTAGTAACTCTTGCCTAAGATGGTAGGAGTCAGCGCTACATCGCTGGCCGAATCTGCTGCGAAGCTGCGGTATCGCGAGACTCAGGAGCACTTGAGAAAACCACGGCAGGGGAGAAGACGAGCCCCAAATTATGTCGACGATAGATTTTTGTTGCTGCAAACGTTGAGGGAACGGTGTATTACGGCTCCAAGGCTACAAAATATGCAGGAAGAGACGCATAATGTTCCTGTAAGTTGTATTACTATACTAAAGCGGCTGCGTGGTTTTAATTTAAGACCCAGAAGACCTGCAATAGGCCCTCAATTAAACACAGGACATCGCAGAGCCAGATTGACATTTTGAACAGTTATGTTTGGTGGCGGATCTATTAATGTGTGTGGGGGGGGGGGTCACTGCAGAGGCTCGTACGGAGTTGGTCGTGATACCAAGAGAAAATATCACGACAGCCTCCTACATTGAAAACATTTTGGAACCTCATGTAATGCCTTTAGTAGAGGATAATTTTATTTTCAGGCATGATAATGCTAGACCGCGTAGTGCCAGAATTGTACAACAATATCTTGCCGAAGTTCCCACAATGCGATGGCCAGCCAGAAGCCCGGATCTTAATCCACTAGAACATCTCAGGGACATTATGAGGAAACGGTTGAGAGAACTTCCACGTCATCCAATTAATCAACTACAGCTTGGACAAAGTCTACAGCAAATTTCGGAAAATATTAACCAAGGTGAAACTAGAAACTTGATTTTCAGTATGAGACGTCGATATAAGGCAGTGATTCGTGCAAGAAGAGGGAACACTGAATATTAGGTAAGCGTTATTAATGTTAAGTGTTGAGTATGTTAAGTGTTGTTAATTAAGAGTCATTGTTATCAATAAAAAGTTAATAAAAACAAACAGTGCTAGAAAAATCTGTATCTCCTTTAATCATAAAGATGAGATGACAGAACAGATGAGGCTATAGTTTGAGTCTTATTGGGATTTGTTTGTAATGCAACTATTATTCGTAGGGTGTTATGAATTTTTGAAAACCCAATATCAGAATAACACCCCGTATGTAAGAGAAACATGAACTCGTGAAAGAATCAATTACGTAGTAAAATTCTATACAGGAGTAATTGTACAATGCAAAAAAAGATCATCAAAATTGGATGATTGGTTCGGAAAATACTTAACATCAAAATTATTAAAAAATTATGGTGATGCGCTAATTTCTTTCGCCAGTGTATTAATCGTGCATAAAGTTTTGTATGTATTGCTGGCATAACATGATTTTATGACCTAACGGCGCTTTTCTGAGAAGTGGTTTCTCGGGCCATAAAAACCTTTTTATGCCCTTAGTACATAAATAATAACTGTATAGCTATTTTTCTTAAGATTGAAACTCTTTATATTTCGACAAATTGCAGAGCTGTCGCGTGTAAGAATGTCCTGAATATGAGAGCTTTAACCAACAAATGACATATTTAGCAGTATACTGCAAGATATTATCCGAGTTATTTAGTAGTCTGCTACGTTTATAAATTGTAATTTACGACGCAATCAATTATATGGCGTAAGGGAGTATAAAAGATAAAAATTACTTCTCATTTGTTTACGTTATAAAAGCCATATAAAAAGCTTATAAGCCGCCATTTGAGGCAAACTGCTGCTCACTGTCCATTCCATAGCTGTATAGTGATAAAGCAAATAGAGGTAATGGAATTGAATTTATGCCCTCGCCCTCTGCCACTTTCCGGCCCTCCCTGGCGACCTTCAAGAATACAATATTTATACACACCTACCTTATTGATCTACCAGGGCATTCGTGAAGATACGATTCACGTTTGTGCCATTTGTGAGGAATGATTTATGTTGTATTATTTAAATTAAGTGCCAAGTGATTAATTCAGGTATATTTATACAACCGCATGAGTCTCTTTCAAGTACTAAGCACCTTTTGACATTTACTGTTTTTATGTGTTGTGTGTAACGTACCTTAGAGTTTTAGGAAAAAAAACAACGACTGCGCTTTAATCAACATTGAAGGAAGTTGGCTTATATATGATATTCTTTATTATTAATATTATTATTATTATAAAAATTTAATAGTAGTAGCCGTTACGTTGTGATAATTAATACTAATTATATCAAGATATAATTTTTTTTGTATTTCTATCACTGTTTTTTTATAATTAATTGGTGCTGCTGCTTCGACACAAGCTGTTTCGACACAAGTTTCGTCTTCTTCAAACGAATCACAAGTGATTGCAGTGCCGGATCTAGGAAATATTGGTGAAGGTACAAAGGTGTAACTTGCCGTCCTCATTTTTGCCGCCAAAAAAAATAGCGTGAAAATTTCTCTGGCCAATCTTACTCTCGATTGTACTTTGCAATAATTAGGTAGGTATGTTGATTGGAATAGTTAGAATTTAAGATTTTCATATTACTTTAAGAGGGAAATTAAAAATTGTAACATCCTTACAAATAGTTATTTTGTATAAAAATAATAATTTTTTTTTATTTTTTATTTAATTTAACATAAATCTCAATTGTCATTACTAATATTGACTAGTTCATAATCAAAATAATAATTCGAGATAAATAATCGAAAGGAATTATATGTTTATTAAACACACGTATCTATCAACGCGGAATAAAAATTGAAGATATTCAATCCAAACGGTCGAAACGCATGGGATCGTCAGCAGCGATTGTGCTCCATATGCTGAAAATTCCCTAGATCTAGAGAAAATCTGCACAATCTGGCAACACCGCATCCGATTATGTGTGAATTATCACATCTGAATATACCAGAGGCACCCCCCCCCAGGGGCAAAGTCTCAACCCTCTAGGACTTCAAATAACCGAGATACGCCTCCTGGCAACATTTAGAATAGTTGCAACATAAGAACATGTTGACTGTCCCCTGTAGAACTATTTGAGACGCCTTGTATATAATCTAGATATATAGAGGGTATTTAAAAAATGCGCGACAATATTTAAGGGAGTGATTGCCCAGGTCATTTTATAAAAAAAGCTTCCTACAAATTAACATAGGTCCGCAAACGTTTCGTTACCGATCTACAGAATGTTGAACTTTAATTACAAAAAAAACAGTCTCCAAAACAGCTTGAAATATTATAATGAAACTTAAGGCGTATCAATAGCTGTGGGAAACACATACTGTGCAATACAAAACGATTTTTTAGTCTTACCAGTGACGCGCGTATCAGTACGTCACCGGCTATTTTTAAAGAAAAAAATATGTAGCTGTTGGTTTCTCTAAAAATAAAAATTACTTTTGATTTCCCTGTTCAGTTATGAAGCAGAAAACTTTCTCCATATTTTATCGTTCTACGCACTGGTTTTAAGTAAAAAAATAAAAACAATTTTAATGCATGTCCATTTATCATGCAAAAATATTTTTTACAAAAAGGGTTTGATTCAAGGGCAAAAACAAGTATTTTACAATAAGCAATAAGTATCACCATTTTCTTACCAATAATTACTGTTGAAACCATTTTCTTACCAATAATTACTGATAAAAACTGTTGAAAGTGCAATCATATTTTCACTGTTTTTTTAATTAAACTTCAAAATTCTGTAGATCGGTAGCGAAGCGTCTGCGGACCTATGTTTATACAAACTTTTTTTAAAAAATAACCCCGGCCAGCATCCTCTTTTAAATATTATATTGCCTCGGCTTTTTTAAACATCCTATATATATATATATATATATATATATATATATATATATATATATATATATATATATATATATATATATATATATATATATATATATATATATATATATATATATATATATATATATATATATATATATATATATATATATATATATATATATATTGCGAATATTGCGAAAATAAATCTTGGGTTTGTGGCTATTCATTACATAGAGAAATAAGCAAATAGATGAAGAACAAGGAAGACACACTTACCAGTTGCCAGAAAAATCCAATTTTCACTCTGGAATATATTTATTAGTTTTTAAGTTCTTTGCTATTCATAACTACGCCGTCAAAAACTAATGTCATAAAATGTCCCTGAATGTGATGGAGTATTAATATTTTAAATTCACGTATAGATGATCAATAAAACGAATCGTACATCACTCTGAAGATTCTCAATGAAGGTGAAAGAACTTGTACAACTTCTAAGTGGTTCGTTTCCGTATATATGTCCAAATATACAACTTTCTCCCTTATTTCTCTATGTAATGAATTGCTACAAACCCAAGATTTCGCAAAACAAATTTGTAACTAAAAATTACACGCTGCTTGTAACTAAAAGTTACAAGCAGCATGTCGCGACAGACGAAAATGAAAATAATTTTGATTAAAAATAATTTTGACTAAAATTATAGTATAAGTGGAAACCTACTGCCTACTTAGATACCTAAATACCTACCTAGATACCTACTGCGAATATCTTCCATGGTAATATATCTTTTCAACCGACTTCAAAACAGAGGTTCTCAATTCGACAGAATGTTGAATGTTTTTTTATTTATTCTTTTGTTCGTTACCTCTGAACTCCGCCATTTATAAATCAATTTTAAAACTTACTATTAAATATATATATATATATATATATATATATATATATATATATATATATATATATATATATATATATATATATATATATATATATATATGTATATATATATATATATATATATATATATATATATATATATATATATATATATATATATATATATATATATATATATATATATAGCTTTGAAATTCTTTGCTATTCATATTTATTTTGTGAAAAGTAATCTTGGGTTTGTAGCATTTCATTACATAGAAATAAGCAAATAGACGAATAAGAAAGAAAACACACTTACCAGTGCTATGTCTGGACACACATACGGAAATGAATCACTATACATACGAAAACGAACCACTTAGAAGTTGTACAAGTTCTTTCACCTTTCTTGAGGATCTTCAGAGCAGTATACTGATTTTAGTTTTGACTAAGCAAGCAATTTCTGTATCACTCCCTCTTTGAATGCTTCAGAACTCTATTGTATATATAATTCAATATTTTCCCGCATATAGTTGGAAAAAGTAGTTGTTTTTCAATAGGTTCAACAAGATTTTATGCATTTTAAAGTTTAACATCTTCTGGATAACTGTATGCCTAATGCTTTTATATATAATATGTTCAAATAGAACAAATATAAATAGTAGACTAGGTTTGTGTATTCTAAGAATGAGTTCCGTCAAAAACTAATGTCATAAAACGTCACTGCAAGTGTTGGTGTATTGGTAATTTAAATTCAAGTATGAATGATCAATGAAATAAATCGTATACTGCTCTGAAGATCCTCAAGAAAGGTGAAAGAACTTGTACAACTTCTAAGTGGTTCGTTTTCGTATGTATAGTGATTCATTTCCGTATGTGTGTCCAGACATAGCACTGGTAAGTGTGTTTTCTTTCTTATTCGTCTATTTGCTTATTTCTATGTAATGAAATGCTACAAACCCAAGATTACTTTTCACAATATATATATATATATATATATATATATATATATATATATATATATATATATATATATATATATATATATATATATATATATATATATATATATATATACATATATATATATATATATATATATATATATATATATATATATATATATATATATATATATATATATATATATATATATATATATATATATATATATATATATATATATATTATATATTTACTTCCGCCCCTGCTGACTAAAAGTTACAAGCAGCATGTCGCGACAGACGAAAATGAAAAAAGTTGTATCAAGAGTAAAATCTGCGTCTGGCGTCAAGAACATTTATCAAAAACTTATCTAAGCGAATGCCTATACATGTGGAATATATATGATTTACCTTGAGATTGCAAGCATCTGCTTCCGACAAAAACAGTATTATGAATGTGTATTATACTCCTGTTATAGGCTGCCTATACATTATTACTTCCTTATACGTTTGTAAACCTTGGCTGGCACCGACTCCAAAATTAACAATAATTGTATAATATTCTAATAAATTAATTGGTCTAACACATTGATTGTATTCTAAGTAGTAATAGTAGTAGAATAACGTACTTATTTTTTTACTTTTTAGTGCATTTTTTTGCATTTTAATATATATATATATATATATATATATATATAATATTTATATATATATATATATATATATATATATATATACATATATATATATATATATATATATATATATATATATATATATATATATATATATAATATTTATATATATATATATATATATATATATATATATATATATATATATATATATATATATATATATACATATAATATTTATATATATATATATATATATATATATATATATATATATATATATATATATATATATATATATATATATATATATATATATATATAGATATATATATATATATATATATATATATATATATATATATATATATATATATATATATATATATATATAAATATATATATATATATATATATATATATATATATATATATATATATATATATATATATATATATATATATATATATATATATATATATATAATATTTATATATATATATATATATATATATATATATATATATATATATATATATATATATATATATATATATATATATATATATATATATATATATATATATAATATTTATATATATATATATATATATATAATATTTATATATATATATATATATATATATATATATATACAATATTTATATATATATATATATATATATATATATATATATATATATATATATATATATATATATATATATATATATATATATATATATATATATATATATATATATATATATATATATATATATATATATATATATATATATATATATATATATATATATACACACAAATTAGGGCTGTGACCGGCGCATTCGCCATTTCTACTGGATATCTGGTGAGTTTCCCGGTTTATCTTCGGAATCCAAGGTCCAGTGCCAATAAAGCTAAATTGGAACCCTCTTGAAAACATCCATTTTCTAATAAAAAAAGAATTTTTAAAATTGATTTATAAATGTCCGCCATTTATAAATCAATTTTAAAAATTCAGAAGTAACGAACAAAAAAATAAATAAAAAAACAACATTCTGTCGAATTGAGAACCTCCTTCTGTTTTGAAGTCGGTTGAGAAGATATATTCCCATGGAAGATATTTGCAGTAGGTATCTAGGTAGGTATCTAGGTATCTAGGTAGGCAGTAGGTTTCCACTTCTGATATCATTTTAGTCAAAATTATTTTAGTAATATCCAGAATTACTGTATAAGTTGTAATTACGGATTTTCCATATCTCCTGTAATTTACGATGTGATCCTTCCTTGCTATTCGATGGATTCCTTCCTTGCTATTCGATATTATTATTATTAGTTCTATGTAGCGATGACATAGACATATTAAGAAATGAACAGGAATTTGACAGAGGTAGATAACATTTCTTTTCAACGATGGTTCATATTAATTCTGATTAGAATTATTAATATCTCCTTTGTTTTACATTTTAATAGTATTTTTCTTCCTAGTTATGGTAATATTCAAATAGATAACATTCGCCTTGGAAACAGCAGAAAGAAACCATTTTAATGAAATTTCGAAATATAAAATGCGAATATGATATGATATGATTATGATATGATATGATATGATATGATATGATATGATATGATATGATATGATAAGATATGATATGATATGATATGATATATGATATGGTATGATATGATATGATATGATATGATATGATATGATATGATATGATATGATATGATATGATATGATATGATATGATATGATATGATATGATATGATATGATTATCTACGAGACTGAATTCAAAGTTTTACGGGTTAGAAATGACTTTTTATCTAATCTTTAACATTTATTTAATGATGACGACGACAACGACGACTGTGCTTGTACGAACACCAAAACAGTTATACTTCGCTCGAGGGGGGTTTCGCAAACTAAGTTGGCTTCATCTTAAGCTAATCTTAATAATCCCCGGATGATACCAACTTGGTTGACGAATCGCACGTCGGGCGAAATATAAGGGTTTTGGTGTTCGTGAAAACTCAGTTGTCGTCAGCGTTATCGTCACATCAAAGGTTCTAGCCCTCTCCAGGATTTATTTAATGGTTCTATAAAATGTTAAGTTTGTCAGCATCTTTAAATTATATTTGGTGTAGGGTTAAGAATAGCTTTGGCCTTAATTTTAAAACTAGTCCTTACTATAATTTAATCAAAACCCAGAAACCAGTATCAGGGAAATATTTTACTCTCTGCTAGGCGAGTATAGTTCGACCTGTATAATGTTATATAAATTGCTGGCTCTAGACAGAAACATGATCTCAGAAGTCACGGTAAATAAATTTCATCTCGGGAGTTGTGTAATAATCTCATATATCAAGAGAGGCGCTTGGCTTCTTGGAAATCAAAAGTAGTTCAGACCTCTTTCGGGATCCTTCGTACAGTTATCTTTTTTTTATCGGATATCGATTGGGACTAACAAGTGTTTAATAACCTTGAGACATACCAGGCTTTGGCATCTATTTTGTTATGTAGGTAAATTAATTGGGTAGACAATGATACCATTTTTGAAAAAGTATTTGATCGTCTATATCTGCAATTTAAATTTGACCAATATTGCTAAAGATCTTGGAGTTTTATTTGACAATAAATTAACATTTTCTACTCATATTGAGGTCATGTGTCGCAAAACTCAACGTTCATTTGGAACACGGTGTGAGATAAATAGGTTATTGTACGCGCTGTTGGAACGTACAGGCAGAGCGTCTCCTTTCTGCTAACGCAACAGAGATAGAATCACACACGCACGACAAAGACGCTAGACTCGGGCCTCCGGTATTTCTGAGTAAAATGTGTACCTAACCTGCTTAATTATAAATTATTATTGTCAAACGTTCTGTCAAAATTTGTAGCTGATGGTGTTTAATGGAATTTTAGAGAAAAAGTAATCATGAATATGAATGTAGAGGTGAATGCTATGGTATCTAATAATAATAAAAACTAATAGCGCAAGACCACTGGACCATTCGGCACGAGTCCCGTTGTAAGATTATATGGCCCGGGTTGTCTATCTCTCTCTACGCGTCGCGTTAGCGGAACCGAGACACTTTCAGGCGACTCGTCGTATCACCTATTTATCTTACAGCGTGATTTGGATTTATAGTAGGAAATGTTAAAGAATTTTGTCAAGAGCCCCTAAACAAAATAAATTACTATTTAGCCCGAAGTAAATTAAAATATTGCTCTGTGGTATGGCCTCCTTTAGACCTTAAATATTCGAATTTAATTGAAAATGTTCAAAGACCATTTCAAAGATGTCTTCATTTTCCAGAACATTCAAGTATAATGACGGCTACAAACAAAAATATAATTTCCCCCTCTTGCCGTACAGAACCTTACCGTATAATCTGGTTGAAGTATACGGCAAATGTTCTAAGTTAGTGAGTAATATATTGTTTCCTTCAGTCTTTAGGCATATTATATATCTGAAGCGCTAGGGTGGATGAAATATTAAACTGGGATTCCATAAAAAGTTTCAGCTTTTAAGGTTTCTGTTCTTTTTTGATATAAATAATACAACTCACTCTTAACGTAAATATTTCATGCTAGTCTGTTGCCTTTTTTGCAACTTTTATCTCTTACAAGCCTTTAGGAAGCCAACTAAATAACATCTGGCTGAGAAATACTTCAATGTCTTAGACTACAATGTCTACTAAGACTACCGCCGTATTTAATTTAGTTGATTTATTTTTCTACAGGTTTTCAATGTGTTCGATATCGGTAAATTTTATTAGAGTTGCGCCTTTACCAAAGTGATAATATATTTTTAACTGCAAAGTACTATTTGAGTCGCATTTCGGTAATAATGTAACATGAGGATAAACACTGGTTTCAACTAATATAATCTATATACCTGCTGTTACTAATAGAAAAGAAAGAAAGAGAGAAAAAAAACAATGGAAAAATACAATGGTTTATACCAAATAAACAGTCTTCTCCAATTAAGCTGCTCGCAGATTTTGCAAATATAGTTATATAATATCATATTCATGTTGAATGATCAGAAGATTTTCTTAATCAATAGGGAGTTGGGACATTTTGATATACGAGGGATGCAATAAAATGTTCTCTTCCTATGTTACGAGTATAATCCGAGCAATTAAATATTAGGTGATTTAGATCAGCGAGAGAGAATTCTTACATTTATATATATACATCAGATCTAATAATTCCTGTTTTTTATTCAAATATCTTGTGTGATTAATGTTCAGCCTAGATATTGTCAAAGACAGCGTTCTTTAAAAATTCCCTTCAATATGAGGTATATTCTGTGGTAAGGTAGGATGTACGTTAAAGTACTGATTATTTGTTATTGCTGCAAATTCCAACTAGCCCACTTCCCAATGATCTCGCATTTCTTTTTTAAAAGTTGCTCTCATATCTCCCAACTCTAGTCAATTTAGTGGATTTAAGTTAGTGAAGCTTTTTGGTAATACGTCAACAATACCGTTTCCTTCAATTCCTGAGCGACCTTTTACCCACAAAAAGATCACTTCATATCTATTTTTTTAATTTAATAATTTAGGCGGATAATATTGAAAATTTCTGAGCTTTTTTGTTATATTGAAAGTTGTCTGATACTATTGAGAACTGATTGAGATATAATATGTCTATTATCTGTATTTCTATAAATCGTTGAAAATGAATACAAAATGATAAGAGAAGAAAAGTGGGTCAGTGGTATATAGTAATAATATTTACAATGTATTTCTCGATGTATTGGGGCGAGAAATTCTTATGCCTCCTTAGGTGTTAGAAAAACCGGTGTCAATGGTAATATCATAGGTAATGGTAATATCACAGGTATGCTTCATATAAGGTGGTTATAACATATCAAGAGTGGATAAAAATAGGTTGTATGCAGTAGCGTCAACATGCCAAAGGAGGTTAAATAATGGTGAAAATTTAAATAACAAAACACATTAATTAAAAGCTAAAAACCAGAGCACCTGGCGAAGCGGCGCATTGTGTGAAATTTAATTAATTGCCGTTAGATTTACTTGGGTATTTTCAGCGCGGGTGTGGTTCATTAACACTTTAAAACTATTGAATTATAGACGAGATTTAAATTTTTCCCTTATTCGCCCTGGGCGGAGTTTAACCTCGCTTTAACCTCATTTAGAATCCCTTTCGGAGCGAACTGTTTGTAACTAACATTGCGACAGCAATTATTTCACAATGAACGTCTGGGATTCACTGGAAGTATTTCCAGAGGATAAAATATGGTCTATTCAGACTACTTTGGAGGACCGGTAATATTTTTGAGGCCTTCTTGAAAATTATGCAAGCGCGAGGAGTAATAACCATTTTTCTGCATTTGGATCTCGCATCTAAAGAGCACGAATGAATTTGAACGAAATATCCGTTAGTTAATCGTTATTTGCATGAGTAGGTGCTTTGATTTCGCCTTAAAATATTTTGACCATTTGATAGTAACAATAATATATGTGGAAAGTGAAGTGTATAATGCAGCCATTATACAGTACGTTAGAAAAGTAGCGAATAAATTCAATATTTCTTAAGACTGACGTTTATATCTAATATCCTTGGACACGTCGATTTTTTATTTTAATTCCGCTTATTCTGATGTAATATACAATAAGATGACGCTCTAGGGGTTCCGGATGTGACGATATCGATAATTTTTTTAAATAGCAACAATATATTTTTCCAGCATATTCTTGTAGTCGAACTCTTTATGAGTTCGGCAATATAACACACGTTATATTTATTTTGAGAAACAGAGGCTTAAATGAATTAATAAAAATTTAATCAAGTGTACTCTATACGAGTACAGAAAAATACCAATTGGAAGAAGTGTGCTAAGGTTTGCTTGAAACAAAACACTAAGGTGACAGTATATAATATTGTCACTGTCAAAAGTGTTAATCATTATTAGAAGCAAATATGTTATCCGAAAAAGAAAAAATAGAAATATAAATTATGATAGGCTACGGTGATTTAACGGTCGCAATTTCGAACATTTAATTTAGATTAATATTTATTGATACCTACGTTCCTATTATTTTTCACCTATTCTTTGTATTTTTTTCTCTGTTTCTTACTACGTTTTACTCCTAATTTTCTTGAGTTAAGTTGTTCATTGTTTACTCTATTCTTCTTAATATTTTGCTCGTATTAAATTAAATGTGATTAGGAACAATATTGCCAGGGCCGCATTTAGGACAGATGCCGCCCTGGCCCCGAGTATCTTGCCGCCTACAGAAATTGTAAAAGTTGATGGAAGGAAATTGGATTGGATTGGAAATTGGATTTTTTTATAAAAGAAATATGAAAATTTAAAAAATTATCAACAGTAAAAATATTTCTCAATCATTACATTGCTGCAGATTCATTGCTACAAGGGCTTGGCGACGTGCCTTTTTGCAGCGAAAGTGTCGATGATATGGTCGTAATTTATGTCGCGCAGGATTTCACACTCTATGTATAAAATAGCAAGTGAATTGAGTCTGCTAATATAATCATCCATAACTGAACGGAAATATGACTTAATACGCTTCAGTGCTGAAAAAGAACACTCTGGAGAACAATTTGTCGCAAATGTACATAAAAAGATTGGCAACCAAATTTTAACTTTGAAACACATCAAGTAATTGTTTATTATAAAGAAATTTAAGAAGTCTTCATGGAGACTTTGCTTTACTGTATCGTAAGAGCTATATATATATATATATATATATATATATATATATATATATATATATATATATATATATATATATATATATATATATATATATATATATATATATATATATATATATATATATATATATATATATATATATATATATATATATATATATATATATATATATATATATATATATATATATATATATATATATATATATATATATATATATATATATATATATATATATATATATATATATATATATATATATATATATATATATATATATATTATATATATTTTAACTTGGCACAAAAATATAATGCCTAAATTTTTGCCGCCTATAAAAATTTGGCGCCCCAGGCCTTAATACGGCCCTGAATATTGCTTCTTCCAATTATTATTTTCCATGCAGCAGTATGGCATTTTTGTAAACTCGTAGAGTTGTCATGATTAAATTTTTTTTAATTCGTTTATACCTCTGCTTCTTAAAATAAATACAAAGTATGCTATATTGCCGAATTCATAAAGAGCTCATCTACAAAAATCTGCCGGAAAAATATGTTGTTGCCATTTATAAAAATTATAGATGACGTCACATCCGGAACGCCCAGAGCGCCATCTTATTGTATATTAAATCTAAAAGGGCGGAATTAAAAATAAATATCGACGTGTGCGAGGATTTTAGATAGAAACGTCAGTCTCAAGAAATATTAAATTTATCCGTTACTTTTCTAACGCACTGTATTATGGCTGCATTATAGATACAACCTTTCATTTGATTTAGTTATGTAACCACGCCAACGTAAACCAACAACATTTCGAATATTTGCTTTTCTACTCCCATACTTTAATTCGTTCATTAGACATTCCCTGTACCCCAAGAGTCAGTCTTGGGGCCACTGCTATTTATAATATTTATAAATGATTTTAACCATTTTATTTATCCACACAAATGTATACTTTTTGCAGATGATACAACTTTAATAACTTCAAATTCAAACCATCTTGTTTTATTAAAAAGTATCGATGAAATTATAGAAAAAGCAGATATGTGGTTCTCAGCGAACAAATTTAAACTCAAATTCAAAATTTAGGACGCTAACTTATATTGGAAACCTTATATAAAGAGTGTCATCATATCTAAAGAAATGTGATTAAATACAATACAATTTTTTTTTTTAATTTACATTTACAATATAATACAATACATTTCACTAAAATTAATAAAGATTAAGTCAATAAAAACAGTAAATCCGGCGTCTATAAACTTAACACAAGTTACCTTAACTTGTGTTAAGTTTATATTGGTCAAACAAGTAGATCATTTGGAAAGCGAATTTGTGAACATTTAAAAATCATATTTAAACAATAAGATGGACTCAAAATTTTCTAACCATTTGTTATACATTAACCATTCATTTAATGGTACTTCAAAATTTTACATCAAGAAGGTAAAGGGTTAGACTTGACATTACTCTGTTTAGAAAGTAAACGTACCTATACTAAACTTACTTAGAATTCTATATACTTAACTTATGTACTTATATACTTATAAAACTGAAGTGTTTTTTGTTATGAACATATTTAGTTTTAGCAGTTGTCGACCTTGGTAATCGCGCAACGGTAGCTGGCGGCTCTTACATAGATTTTCTCGCCATATTGTTTAAGCAGTTTTGGAAACATGGAAATGGTCCACAAACAAAAGCGACGTCATATTATTAATGATGTCTCTAAATTCCCATTTCGGCAAACAATCGCTACGCCTGCAGATGGAGATGTCAGGAATAATATAAATAGCAATCATTTTATATTCCTTTATACCTGCTTTATATAAAATTCACAGAGATGGATTTTACTCGTATTATGAAAGCTGCAAAGCGGGGAAATTTCATGACTGAAGACAGTGGTTAGTAGGTAAATGGATATGCAGCGGATCACACTTTTGTCAACAATCATAACATGATATCCTCTAAAAGTCCTAAAGTATCCAGTACCTTATCTATGAGTTGAGTAGTTGTCTCCTTTCTAAATATGGAGTTTGCCCTTTGACATATTACACACATCAAAAATGACTAAGGTATAGTTTGTAACATCGAAATATGAGACATAAAAACCCGAGCAAAAAACCTTGCAACCTTGCTAACAGCATTGTCAAGTATAACCGATTTCCAGGAATTTAAGGAAAAACAAATGATTTTATATACATCGCCCATCACATTATGACATTATCATGCAGTATAACAAAATATTGATCACACTATATACCTTCCGTCATATCATAAAAAAATTGTATGGTGAATGTGATGCAGAATAAGAATGTTTTCCATTCAAATGTTACGGATCAATTTTACACGTTCCGTGGCCGTGTCACATCGGCATCATTGGCATTCATTTGGATCCCTAAATTGCCTAATAGCATCGAACGTTTTGTGGTAAAGTGGGGTCAACAATAATTCTTGAAATAGAAGTAATAGAGTTATTCTTTAATTTAGTGTATTATTTTGGTGGATTTTGTGTTATCGTGTATTATTTTGATGGATTAGTATTCTATCAAAACATAACAACTTGTTGCATGAAAGCGCCTTTATAGTGATGATTTTAGCTTGCTGTAAGAAAAGTTATACTGCCCCGATTTCCCATTGCGGCAATTGTGGGTATACTTTGAAATTTTTTTATGCCATATGTTATAAACTGTACATAAAGTTTTTTCCTCGTATATACATTAATATTAATTTTAATAAGTGATATACCGTTATAATGCGTGATTAGTCAGCATTTGTCTATTCAATTCAACAAATCATCTTAATTTAAGTGTAATATGTTGTGTCTTTGATATGGAATAATCAAATAAAGGTAAAAAATCGGGCCAAGTGCGAGTCGGATTCGCGCACGAAGGGTTCTGTACCATTATCTATAAACACGGCAAAGAAATCATGTCTGTTGTATGGGAGCCCCACTTATGGGTAGTGACTCAGATTAAGTACTTGCGTACACCTACCCACTTATGATATCTAATGCCTACCTACTAAGATAATAATTAATTTCGTCCAACCGGCGACTCCGGCATTTATTAGTATACAGATTCAGGTCCATGTCCATTGTCCATTTGTTGTATGGGAGCCCCCTTAAATATTTATTTTATACTGTTTTTTAGTATTTGTTGTTATAGCGGCAACAGAAATACATCATCTGTGAAAATTTCAACTACTATCACGGTTTATGAGATACAGCCTGGTAACAGACGGGCAGACAGCAGAGTCTTAGTAATAGGGTCTCGTTTTACTCTTTGGGTAGGGCACCTTAAAAATGCAGTAATTTAATTGAAATTCACATGAAAAACATGAAAATAAGAAGAAAAAATATTTCTAATGATCTGTATTTCCTCCGGCAGCATTACGGCTTGGTAAAATGTCTATTCTTATGTAAGAAGATCTTGCAGGCTTTAGCGAGTATGAATATTATGCAGATGAGGAGAGAGCCATCTCTGGAGCATATCCCATACGTGCTTGATTGGACTAAGGTCGGGCGACTGTGCTGGCCACAAATATGGCCAGCAAACTATCAACAAATCAGCAAATTATCAAACAAATCTCTTACTTTTGCCCTATCCTGCACTTTTGCATTATCCTGCATGTAACTCAAATCAGGGCCTGCAGCAGTGGCAAATGGAAGAAAAACAGGTTCTAGGATACAGTCAATATATTGATACTGATTCAAAGTGCCTTCCACAAAAACAGGAACAGTTCGATGGTGTAAAATTATTCCAGTCCACATCATAATTTGGGGCTAACAAGAATGAAGTTCTCTGTTATTCACAAATGAATCTATGTTTTGTCTCTATCCTGATTCAAGAGGGGTGAGAGTCTGAGAGAAAAAATACTTACTAGTCAGAACAGAAAAATAGTATTTTTAGATGAAACATACTTAGTGGATACATCACATCTTCTAATAACCGGACGGATGATTCAGAAATGATTTCGGAATACTATGGTAAATGGCTGGAGGAAATTAATTCCAAATCTTCCTTCTAATTACCTACCATACTGTCCAATTTAATCGAGATATATTAAATTTTAACAAAGCGAAGATGATGGAAGGGATCACTAGAAAAAAATATTTTCAACCAGCTGTCTTGAAACCTGAATTATATGAATTGATAAAAAATAATAAAGAACAATATGTAAGATACAAATTTGATGAGATGTTATATGCTATGATGTTATATCCAGATTTAAAACAATTGTTACAATTGAGTTAATTTGGGTTACAATTAAAACAATGTATCCCAAAAAATTAACGTTTAACTTAGATGATGAAGAATTTATTAAAATAACTGTAGATGAGTTTCAGAAACGGTGTTAACAGGTATGCGATTAACAGCATTGATTTGTACTCGGACAATGACAGTAGTTATTGACTATTTACATTATGCATCACAACAATATACTGTTATTACTATTTATATTGCTTCACAGTATGCCGAATTGTGTGCTGTTATAATATAACATCTGAAAAATATGTATAAGAAACTGTTTACCTATTCTTATATACCATTCCTTAAAAATATATTTGGTTATATTATAAAGTAATATTATTTTCATTATTTTTTTATTACATACAAAGTTATTGAGGGGTATAATATACATATTAGTAGTTGTTATTTTAAGACACCAAGAGGTAAAATGATATTGAGTAAAACATTTGTTTTGTTTATTATATTAGACATCTACCCGCCACTGTGATATGATCACTATTTGTTTTGTCAATATCATTAATCGGAGGCGTAGCTTTATGTGCGCAATGATACGCCACCATAAATTGCGATTGTAGTAGATTTAGTTTTAGGATTTTTGGTACATGCGATTTTTTGAAACTCTCCGTTTGAATTAATTGACTGGTAATATCATCGGTTGAGTAAATTAGAAGACGATAATATATCAAAACTGCGAGCTACTCAAGTTAATGTTTAATAGCTTCTGAGGTTCACTCATATAACATATTATATAACAAGTTGCTATATCGACCAGAGCTATCAGTCTGAGCAAGACCGTTCCCCTTGGCTATTAATGAACTCTCACTCGTAATTACCGCCATTCTGGAAGTTGTGTTCTCGCCGGTATTGTCTATTGTCATGAATATGATTTCCGTCAAATATTAAACAATATTGCGTGTATTTAACGTACATTAAAAATCATTAGATATTGTCATGAAAAACATACACTGTAAAACATATGAAAGAGTAATTTAAATCTGACAGCCAATACGCTTTATGACTACACTTTATGACGTTACTAATTTATTGTTAATCTTCAACATACGTTTATTTCTTTGGTAAAAAAAATAATAAATCGAGAGAGACAGTACAAAGTCCATCATATGTGACTGTTAATATAGGTATCCGCCTAACGTTATTATAAGCTACAGTAACAAAAAACG
>CAXKVY010018574.1:90000-137830 GCA_964058915.1 Tetropium fuscum | reverse complement strand
CTATTTATATTTGTTCGATTTGAACATATTGTATATAAAAGCATTAGACATTAGGCTGAAGATGTTAAACTTTAAAATGCATAAAATCTTGTAGAATCTATTAAAACAACTACTTTTTCTAGCTATATGCTAGAAAATATTGAAGTACATATACAATAAAAGTCTGAAGCATTTAAAGAGGGAGTGATACCGAAATTGCTTACTTAGTCAAAACTAAAATCATTTGTTGGATCTTATGTATTTATTTTATTATTTCGAAAATTCGAAGAAAAATCTAATTTTCACCCCGTAATATATTTATTAGCTTTTAGGTTCTTTGCTATTCATATTTTTTATGTGAAAAGAAATCTTGGGTTTGTATCAATGCAAACATAGAGAAATAAGCAGATTGATGAAGAATACGGAAGACACACTTACCAGTTCTATATCTGGACATATATACGAAAACGAAGTTGGAAAACCACTTGGAAATTGTACGGAAAGTAGTTGTAAAAGTTGAAAAGTAGTTGTAAAACAACTACTTTTTCTAGCTATATGCTAGAAAATATTGAATTACATATACAATAGAATTCTGAAGGGGGAGTGATACAGAAATTGCTTGCTTAGTTAGTTTGGACTAAGCAAAATCATTTGTTGGATCGTATGTATTAATTGTTATTTCGAAAATCCGAAAAATTCATTATTAAATTATTATTCATCTATTTGCTTATTTCTCTGTGTAAGTAATTGCTACAAACCCAAGATTTCTTTTCACAATATATATATATATATATATATATATATATATATATATATATATATATATATATATATATATATATATATATATATATATATATATATATATATATATATATATATATATATATATATATATATATATATATATATATATATATATATATATATATATATATATATATATATATATATATTTTATATATATATATATATATATATATATATATATATATATATATATATATATATATATATATATATATTTATATATAAAGGGTCCGCCAATAGGGACGCTCGATCTTTGACAGCTCATGGCGGCCATGTTGTTTGTGGTAGAGTTGGCAAACGTAGTTGTTATTATTCAGTGTATCTCCACAAATCACCATGAACCAATTCAGCCGCGAGCAACATGTGCAAATCGTTAAAACTTATTACGAAAATCATTCATCGGTTCGAGCAACGTTCCGCGCGCTCCGCCAATTTTACGGTGCAATTGATCGTCCTGCTGAGTCGACTATCCGTCGTTTGATTAACAAATTCGAGGCAACCGGTTCGGTGAACAATCAGCCAACACCGACGCGTCGTCGAAACGTCCGATCTGCCCAGAATGTCACCGCTGTGCGCGATAGTGTGCGTGAAAATCCGCGACAGTCAATTTCACGTCGCGCACAGGAACTCCGCCTTTCGGAAACATCACTTCGCCGAATCTTGCATCTGGATTTGGGCATGCATCCGTACAAGATCCAGCTGACACAAGAGCTCAAAATAAACGACCATAGGCAGCGCCGTATCTTCGCTGATTGGGCTTTAGAGCAGTTGGAAGTCGACCCCGATTTTGGTCGCAAAATCATCTTCAGCGATGAGGCACATTTTTGGTTAAATGGGAATGTCAACAAGCAGAATTGCCGTTATTGGGCCGAGAACAATCCACAGGAGGTCCACCAGGTCGCAATGCACCCAGCAAAGGTAACTGTTTGGTGTGGATTTTGGGCCGGAGGCATCATCGGGCCGTATTTCTTCGAGAACGACGATGGTGTGTCCATCACGGTAAACGGCGAACGATACAGATCCATGATAACGAACTTTTTCTGGAATGAAATCGACAATATGGATGTCGAGGATATGTGGTTTCAGCAGGACGGCGCTACGAGCCACACAGCGCGCGCCACAATGGATCTTCTGCACGAGCGCTTCGGGGGAATGGTTATCTCGCGCGGAGGCGACATCAACTGGCCACCGAGATCGTGCGATTTAACCTCACTAGACTATTTCTTGTGGGGTTTTCTTAAATCACAGGTCTACGCAAACCAACCACAAAACACTGATGCCCTCAAAGTCAACATACGCCACGCCATCGATGAAATACAGCCCGATTTGTGCGCCAGAGTCATTGAAAATTGGACTTCTCGTATGCGCGCCACCCAGCGAAGCCGAGGTGGACATTTGACCGATATTATTTTCCATACATAATGCCTTCGAATACTCTTTCAAACAAAAAATAAATTTCATTTATACCTCTCACAGAACTTGCTTTATTTCATTTTAAAGATCGAGCGCGCTTATTGGCGGACCCTTTATATATATATATATATATATATATATATATATATATATATATATATATATATATATATATATATATATATATATATATATATATATATATATATATATATATATATATATATATATATATATATATATATATATATATATATATATATATATATATATATATATATATATATATATATATATATATATATATATATATATATATATATTTATATATATATATATATATATAAATATATATATATATATATATATATATATATATATATATATATAAATATATATATATATATATATATATATATATATATATATATATATATATATAAATATATATATATATATATATATATATATATATATATATATATATATATATATATATATATATATATATATATATATATATATATATATATATATATATATATATATATATATATATATATATATATATATATATATATATATATATATATATATATATATATATATATATATATATATATATATATATATATATATATATATATATATATATATATATATATATATATATATATATATATATATATATATATATATATATATATATATATATATATATATATATATATATATATATATATATATATATATATATATATATATATATATATATATATATATATATATATATATATATATATATATATGAGATAAGTGGGAAAATTGCATTGGAATACATAAAGTACCTATATAACCAAGTCTGTATTATTCGTAAATTACGCAGTGGTTTACGAACTGAAATTCGTATTCGCAATATTATGTATTAACTCGTCTTTGAAATGTGAGAACAATGACGATAATGATTAAGGATGCTGAATATCTACAAAAAGAAATTAATCATTTGCCTATAATTTAACTTTACTGATACAAGTTGAATACTTCGTTTTATTCATGAAAGTATTAAGAAAGTATATTATATACAAATTAAGTGAAAATTTAACTCTTTAATCAAAGTCTTGTTTAAATTGTATACCTTTTCATTCGGTATTACTGTTTTGTATATTTGATTTGTATGGTAGTCGCATTCTATGGATTGAATAAACTTATACACACAGTCGGCTAAATTTATTTCACAATCACTGTATCTATGTTCCGTTTCCGTTTCTTACATTAGAATATATATATCTGAGTAGAGATGGTATTCGCTCAGTTTGGGGAAAATTTCGTACGCGGTTTGTAATTATATTCCTCTCACTACATCTCAATATGGAGGTACAAGACACATGAATCCCATCCAAATATTTTCCATCGACTGAATTACAGTCAATCGCATTTTAAGTAAGTCCATTGTACAAATATACATACCTATATAATATATACAATAGAATAAAATCTCCATAATAATTCAGTAAAATTTACTTTAATGATAACTTAAAACATACTTACCGTTTCATCTACAAGATTGGTCGGCTTCATCTTTTAACCAACTGGTCATTAACAATAACTTTAATAACTTTAACTAATTATGTTCCACAATTATTTGATGGTGTTCCATTAGCAACCAGAAGAGCCATCATATGTTTTCAACATGATGGCTGCCCTGCACACTTTTCTCGGAGAGTTCGTAATTGATTTACAACAATTTTTACAACACTAAGGACCTGTTTTACGGCAAAAGTCACTATGTACCCTCTTTTTGAGTAGACTAAATTTGCAAAAAAACGAATATAATTTGTTCTCGATAGACCAAATATTTTCCAAGATACAGCTGTTGAAAGATTTGCAAAATTTCCCCAAAAAAGAGGAAATTTTATTTTTTAATTGGCAATGTTGACAACTAAGGGCCTAAAGGCATTTTAGCGCAAAAGGCATTTTAGGGCAAAAGTCATGATATACGTTATTAAAGCACACTAATTTTGCAGCAAAACGAGGCCAATTTCCAAACCAAAGTAGTTTAAAATATGAATTGTTTATCAACCACACCCTTTCAACAAAAGACCAAAGAAAAACATTATCTTAATTATCAAAATGGGGGATAGGAAAACCCATATATCACCTATTCGACGAAATCCTTCACACACTAAGCACAGTCGTGAAAGGCATTGTTCCTTCGCATCTTCAATGCTTGTCATACAACCTCAGCACTGTTTGGCCAAGTAAAAATTAAATTTCTAGCAACACTGAAAAAACGGCGACGCCTCGAACAAACACCCCAATGCCACACCTGTTCAGGTCGGCGAAGCAGGAGACAGCTTCCTCGTTCCATTTTATGCAGGCAACAGTGAATCCCAAAATTTTCACAAGGGCGCCAGCTAAGTCCAAGATGAACATCGCCAGGTTGCCTGTAGCCAGGGATGCTGGAAGAGTTAACTCTGCGAACATACCACCAGGTGAAAATATTTTTTTTGCCAGTATTGATGTTATTTATTTCTGTTTCAGACCACTTCATTTATGTCTATTCATACTGTTGAACATTACGGAAGGGTTAAGCTGTGTCTACAGGAAACCAGAACCCAAATGCTCGGCTGTTTGTAAGCATTGCAGCGGCCAATCTTGCGACAACATACCAGACCCGATGACCTTCAGATGGAGATTTCGACCAGCCTGAGCAGATCCATGAAAAAATGCCACAGTGCACCCCAAAGGGTGCACTGTGGATTTAGATGACCAGCCTGGTCCATCAAACACCTAATTATAGGACATGTTTTATATTCAGTACATATATGTATATAATATAATATAAAATTTTTTTAAAAGTACAAAAAAATACAGGCATGCATTAAATAAGTATAATAAGTCTCATAGTATATATGATATAGCTGTAATACAAAAAATAAAAATACGTTAAAGAAAAGTAATCCGATAAAGATCATTTCAAATAATTGATGCATATTCAAATACGTTTGACCGTACAAACGAATAATATAACATTTTTAATGCATCTGTAGGTATTTGTAAACGATTTACATTTGCGAGTTATGAATCCTATCATATTTAAAGCTTCACTTGTTTTTTTGTTAATCTGCGTGGTAAAACACAGTTCGCAATCAAAATAACTGCCTAAATCTTTAACTGCAGTTTCATGTTCCCGGTTTTGTCGGTTTATAGAATAAATATATTTTATATTATTTTTCCTTTTTGCGTACGACATTGGCTTACATTTATTTATATTATGATCGAAACTATTACTACTGCACTAACAATGTATGTATTCTATTCAGATATTTTTGTAATATTGTGCAATCTTCTACTGAGTATATAGTATTAAATATTCTTAAGTCATCTGCAAATAATAGCTTAAAGCATGTAAGATTTACCGTTATATCATTTATAAACAATAAAAAAAGTATAGGTGTCAAGTTACTACCCTGAGGTATTCCAGAATAAGATATATACTCTATTGACTTATAATCATTGTAATAAACATATTGACGTCTGTCCTTAAGATAATTTTCGAAGAAATTTAATAAACTGGTACTAAATACAGATCTAATTTTTGTAAAAGAATGTTGTGGTTTATTCGATCAAAAGACTTAAAAAAGTTCGTGTACAGTTTATCTACTTGTCCGTGATTATTTAGTATTTCTGATAGGTGTTGATTGATCAGAAGCAAATTCATAACCGTAGACCGATTCTTAATGAAATCATGCTGATATGGTGAAATTATCATTTTCTCTGCTAAATAACTAACTGGTTATACAGGGTAATCTCAAAGACTTTCGCAAATTTCGGAATTTTGTCTATAATTACACAATTACACAAATTCGACATATCACTTACAGTGTTATATCCAAGACGTATTTGCAGCCTCTCACGAGGAACGATGGTATTAAATCAGGTCCAGATGTCATTTTGCTCTTTAAGCTACCTAGTGCTTCTTGAATATTTGTTGTAATGTTGTAATGTTTTATCAAAGTATGTAATTTTCCAAGGAATTCTCGTTTGCCCTTTTTTACAATTTATAAATGACTAAAGATTTTTGGTCTGACTGATTCCTGAATATGGCTTAGAAGATAATTTTCGTGAGCTATGTCAATATGCCGTTTTATTAACGCCCGAAGTGATAATGAGATTTTGTGTTCTTGTAATAGAAATTATGTTTATTTTTCTTCTTAATATCCGATATAATTTCTCTAGAATACCATTTTGAGTATATGTATTTCCTTTGATTATACTGAGGTGTATGTAAATCCAGGATACTGTATAATTTAGTGTAGAATTCATTAGCAGTGGCGTCAACATCTGTGAATATTTGTAAAAAATACCAGTCAGTATTTAAAAGGTTATTATAGAGTGCTTGATATTTTGCTTTATTAAAATTAAATATTTTCTGAAACATATCTATTAAAAATCTGGTAAATTTGGACGGAATACTAAGGTTAACGATTAGAGATGGATGATAAGGATGTTCGACAACCAATGGTGTTTCACTGTGTAATACCTCACAATCTAAATTTGTACATATCATGTCAAGTAAGCGATGTGAACTGTTATAAATGTTATTATGCTGTTTAACATTGCTGTTATTATTTCAACAAACACAATCGTTAGAAATTTCAAATCTTATGCTATATTCAGCCATCATTTTTTTGTGCTGAATTCATTTATATAGATAAACTATAGCATAGTATTTAAATTTTTAATATTGTTATTTATTCTGATAAATATCAAGATAATGGTTTTGTTATTACCTTAAGAAGTTAATCCTTTTGCAAACAAACACTCACATAACACGCACTTAACTACCGTACTTGGATGTCGATGCTATCGACCTCTGTTGGCGATATGGTGATAGTGTAATGGCCTCCTCTGCTGCGGGAACTGCAATGGCGTCTTCGCTCCATGAACTGCCTTTATAATCACTATTACGGCAAAATCAGGAACGACTTCTTCGAAATATTCTAACTTGTTAATTGTATGTATATCTTGGAAAATTTTATCAGGATGCAACGGAAACGACTGTAGAACGATTTAGGATACTGCCTAAACCTTCAAATGCGACTTGGATTAACCCACTATTAATCCACCACTATTAATTAACCTACTAAATCGGCAATCCAATACAATAAATACACCAAATTAAAATTAAATTAAATTCAGTACCTATAACTAACGAACAGACTATAGTATAAGCGCAAACAAACACTTAATACACCTATAACCAACGAACAGAGTATAGCTAAACGACAACCCGCTACGCGCATGAGTGGTCCAAGCATAATATCGTTATAACCAAATAATTAATCGCCACGTAAATCTGTTTCAAGTGCAATTACAATAGACAAGTCATACTAAAATTATCACATATCAATCACAAATAAAGTATGTCTAAATTAAAGGATTAATGCAAAAGCGTAAGTGTAAACAAAGGGTTCGAGAGTTTAGCTAGGAATAAAAATGTAAAATGTAGAGGGAACGCTCCACACAGAAAGTGAAGTTACACGACAGAAATTGAAATTAACTGTATGAAGTATTCAGAATTCAAAATTATATTATGTGATAATCAAAGTGTAATAGTTTAAAGTGATATTAAATAAATCAAATATTATGAATTAATCTGATTAGTCAGATCAAAATAACATAACAAGAAAGAAGTAGGTAACCAGGAAGTTGCTTCTGTTTTTTAATACGGTGCAGCCGTAGCAACTACCAACAATTAAAAAGAGTCTAGTTACGGCGATCAAGTAAGCAACAGGCACGCTCGTGAATTTTATAATTCTATTAGAAAAAAGTAATTGTAAATTTAAATAATTGTTAATTAATGGTAAGTGTAATACCAGTGTATATGGTATAGAAGCAGGAAAACTGCATGAATAAGTGTTTTCATCGTTTTTACGAGTAAAGAAGGGAAAAGCTTAGTAGTGTCCTAGCCCGGTGGAAGTCTATATATTTGCAGTGAAAATTTGCAGTCTATATATCAAATAAGAAAAGGAAACAAACTTTCACAGTGATTACAGTCATAGCAGAGTAAAAAGACTACAGCCCAGCAGCAAGTAATATAAATTTGAGAGTAAATAAATCCCTAGGCGAAATACGAGTAAAGCAGTCAGCATTCCAGAGGCAGTGTAGCGATGTCCCGCTAGACGACACCACCACAAGAGCCCAGTAGCAATTCTCGTATAAGTGAAGTCGATCGAAAGCAATAAGTTTTGTGAAAGTTCATAGAAGGATCAACATATTTTACAAGGTAATAAACAATTCTACATTTGCTAATATTAAGAAATATTGTGTCAGAGGACACTTGGTCCCATGTAATTAGATTTAAGTTGCGTAGGTTTTTGTCTCAGGATAGGAATAAGGTTCTAAAATATTGTAAATATTCTAAATAACCAAATCAAATAAAATAAACATATGCAGTCATATGCAGTCACAACTTCTTCTTTCTTGTTTTGCAATTTCAGGGAATAATTAAAAAAAACTAATAGAAATCTGAGCTTCACAAAAATTTAACATTTTCAACAACAGATATTGCATAAAATTAAATTCAATTATGATGAGTCATTAACTTCGTGTATCAAACAATCTTTTAAAGACATTTTATATAAAAATTAATATGCCTAATTGGACCCCCTCTAAGACGATAGAGTGCTCATGACTACGGTGATCCTTCAATTAAATAAATAATAATCAGTGTTCACAGAACTGGCGCCCATAATAAAAGAGAAGGGAAGTAAATAGAGTAAGTATCCTATAAGCATATTAAATATTTCTCCATCATACTACTTATTACAAAATCTCACTGTTACAAAAATTACATATAAACATAAAATGAACCTATCACAATCTTATTCACTGATTATGTACTAATATCTGGATTTTACGATTATTAAATCTAATAAACTTCATGAAACTAACTATATGATGGAATTACATCCGAAGATAAAAATATAAAATATTAACGGCATACTAACCTCAACCAATATGGTCATTTCATTAAATAATACTCTCGTATATGTGAAATTTTACTATCATTTTATTATCTAACCAATTAGGCGAAAAATGTTATTTTTTAAATCCCATATGTATGTACTTATATGTACTTACAACCATTATATATCATCCGGCAAGTGTAAATAATGTTTTATATAAAATTGCATTGAAATAATCTGGTATAGGTATACCTATACAAAGCTACAGTCGATTTACAGATAATGAAAGAGAGTAATAAAATCTTATAATCAGAAGCCGCCATAGCTTCTGATTCACATGTCGGTCGCGCATGTTTGCCAAATTCATAGAAATTAAGTGCTAATAGTTTTGCACATGGCGGTTTACTGCTATTCGTATAAAAAACACAGGTAACTATCACGCAGATATGAACGCAGATGTGTTCGAGGAGAATTTATTCTTATGCCTTCTGGATCTGTAATTGTATTGGATAATGCAAGATCAGGAAAAAACTTGCTTTTCAAACAACAATGGTGAAAAAAGAACTTTTTGCGATTGTCAATATTAATAAAGGACTCAAAATAGTTATTTTTCACTTTATTTGTACACAGTTCATGAATATAGCGGTAATTGCCATAAAAGCACGTGTTGCAAACGCACACCAAACGGGCACTAAATTGCCCCCAGGCGGGGACACTATCTATCAGTACATAACCTAACATGAACTAAATCACATGTATCCATAAAAATAAATAATTTAATATAATTCCACTATGGATTTATTACTCTACGTAAAAGTCCCCAATACCCGGTTATGAAATTCTGTAAACTAATGCCGGCTGGCACGGAGAGAGCCCGGCCGATATATTGACAGGCATTAGACAAGGATGGATCATAAGGGTTCCACTCGAGCAGATATAAAAGTTCCATAATACGGATAGTAAACTTGAGAACTTACTTAAACTACTTAAGGAACAAATTGCTGTTGCCATATGTAATTCTCAAACATCTCAATATTCAATTAAAATATCAAATTTCACAATACTATATAAATGTTGTATATATTATTTAAGAATGTCATAAAATGATTATTGTGCATACAATAATATAGTGTATACAATAGTATAGTTATGTTAGCTATTTTATATTTTTATATTTCGACTTCTTTACTATAAAAATTGTATCTGTAAAAAAATTCTAACATTTTTTTTGTTAACACTTGTCAAGTTAAAAGCGGCAACGCCGCTCACATTGTTGCGAATAGGCATATATCCAAAGTACAAATATATCCCTTTTGAAGTTAATGGAAATGACGTGCTATCTCTTTCCATTCGGCACGAAGCAAGTTTCGGAAACTATAATCGAGTCTGACAGTGGGGGGTTGGGAATATGTTTCATGGAAAATATGGAAATATGGAATATGAAAATAAATATGGAGATATGGAATAAATATAATGAATATGGAAAATACGAAAATTATTTTATTATTTTACTACATTGCAGAGAGATCATCCCTATCGCGATGAAGATGAATTGGTGGATATATGTTTTCGGATTATACAGAAGCATCAAAGGCAAGCATATACACACTTTTAAGAGAACAAAAGATACATGGAAGTATACAGTCACCGAAACCAAAATGCGGTCGAAATGAGATTGTAGAGGAAGAAGACGCGGTCCACGGTTTCTTTACAAAGAACTAATGGCCAACTTTAGATAAAGTATGCAAAATATAAGTGAAAATGATTTTATACCTAAAATATGCAAGGCTAGACACTAAACATTGTGATATTTTTACCCGATTTTAAGGTATTGCGGTTGTTTGTTAATTTATTATTACTTTGATAATTTTCATTGTTTTTATTTTTTGTTGAGAATTTTTGGTTTGTTTTGGAATATAATGTGTATTTAATTTTTCCGTTTTCAAATTATGACGACTATTTAGCTGTTTTGTATATATTTTGTACATATTTGGACATATTTTTGTTTCTTGTGTGAAATATGGCTACTGGCGAACCACCCACTGAAAAATGGGAACGCGTCGAGTAATACTTCATGAGTGGTGTGGAAACTTGCATTCAGCTGTGGTGTTTAAAATATCCATATAAAAACCTTCAACTGTCGACGCCTAAATACTCGCCGAGTAGGGTAAGGTGGGGCAGGTTCGAGCATGAGGCACCTCCGGACATTTCAAATTTATCTCTCAAAGATGCTTTTTAAGCGGCGCCACCATGTAAAAACATTCAGTGTACAGTTCATTGTGTGGGCAGTGTTGCCACGCCAAAGCTATTTACTAGTGTTAGAAATATTTAAAAAAAATAAACTGCGACCTCTTGTAAGATTTGCTGCCTTCCCAGTAAGGTCTCCTTTGTTTTTGAAAGAATTAAGGTAACCGCTGTTAACATGATATAAAACCATAGCCATACATATTTGTCTAACCACACTGATTTATATCTGTTGCTAGTTTTGTGAAAGTTATCCTAGCAAGTATATCTTTGTTGTATGTGGGGCAAGTCCGTACAAATCAAATTGGGCAGCCTCGGACTATCCGATGCTGCCCCATAGGGCAACTTTGGCATTGAAACTTATTTTCGTTTTTTCGTTTATAGAATGGTCAGAACAGTTTATAGAATGGTACATACGAAAGACATATCGACCCGAAATACCCAAGGAAGCTATAAGATCAGCAATTAAATATGTAATAAATAAGAAAATGTTCGTGTTGCTGCAACTACCATGGTATTCATAAGACTCTTCACGATTGTGTCTCCAAGGCAATAAAACAACAGACTAATATTGTAGATTTAGGAAATGAGAGCGTAGAAAAACCCCTTCCC
The DNA here is from genome assembly GCA_964058915.1 of Tetropium fuscum. Lineage (NCBI taxonomy): Eukaryota > Metazoa > Arthropoda > Insecta > Coleoptera > Cerambycidae > Tetropium > Tetropium fuscum. The sequence continues at coordinate 125,801 of CAXKVY010018574.1, read as the reverse complement.
AAAGTTTGCGCTAGAAAGACGATTAAAAGATTATAAGAAGACAAAATTAGGGAAATCGAGGATCTGTACAAGCACCTTGAAAAAAGACAGGATTCAGGAATTACAAAATGTTAGACTTAGAAATTAGAAAATGCTAATGAAGTTTTTTTAAAAAAATCAACGAACGGTTTTCATTTTCTCGTTTTAAAAGACGAATCAACCATTTCCAGGGGAGATTTGATTGAAGATTGAAGAAAACTTTCTTCGCCAACATTAATTGCTGGACCTTCTCGAACAGCTACGTTTTAAAAATTTAACTTTTTTAGATACAATTTACAATAATACTAGAAAGGTACTATAAATGTTTATACTTAAGTCTAAGTAAAGAGGTACAAATAAGTAGTTGCAATAATTACTCTAAAAAAGGAGTGTCCGATTTTGCCCCACCCTATGTCCGGAGCTTGGGACAAATGTAACTTTTTGAAAAAGTAATCATTTTGTGAAAACTGTATAATATCTCACTAAAATTCTTGTTAAACCATTCGCATAATATATGTTTATACTTTGCACTGGTATTTTGCACAATTACGAACTTCTACTAAAGATGGATATATAAGCACTCGAATGCAGGACCGTTAATGTATCGAAATACATACGAAATATGACCAATTTATGACCAATTTCTTATTCTCCATGGAAGTAAGTTGCTATCAACTCTGAAAACTTGAAGTCCCTACCAGAATGAAATCTAACTCCAACAACTCTATTATTTATTTCGTAAAATATCTTGTCGCCTGGAATTTGAAACAATGAAGAGAAGCACCAAATTTCATTTCATTAAATCCTCGGGCTATTTGAAATATTAATAATTTATTTCTCAATGAAATGAAACCTTCGTTGAGAAATGCCAATGGGCTTTTTACGCTTTGATAAACAGTATTTAAGAAATATAAATTACATTTCTACAATACTTAAAACATGTCCAATGAAACGAGTTTTAATCGAGTTTTAATCCAGTTTAATGAATTATAATTTAAACAAAATAATAACAGAAGTTATAAAGGACGTATAACCAAGAACGTATATATTAGTACTACTCGAGATATTATGACATTGATTTATATATAAATAATGTCAGCGAATAGTTGTAACTTGAAATGCTCAACTAATATATAGTCCAGTCTATGAGATAAGGAAGTAGGACTAACTAAGTTTTTTTGCAGACGGTCGAATCCGACGAAAATGTTTTCTTTGAAGGTCATTCGTGACTCTCTACCGACCTGCCAACCGCAAATTCTTTAATTAAAATCTTAACTATTTGAATTCTTAACTATTGTGCAGACAAAATTTACACGTGGCCATCGTCTCTGTAACAAAAAAAAATAATTTTTTAAATTTTTTTCTGTTTTTCTGTGTCTGTCTGTCTGTCTGTCTGCCTGTCCGCTTTTTCCGGCTAATCTCCTAAACTGCTGTTGTTATGAGGAGTTACTTAGGCTACTTTTGTTTTAGAAAAAGGATTAGGGTTCTATGCAAAAAAAATCCATGAACAATACAAATCCATTGTGAACAAAATACGATTCAAATAGGGAAGTATATATATATATATATATATATATATATATATATATATATATATATATATATATATATATATATATATATATATATATATATATATATATATATATATATATATATATATATATATATATATATAATATATATATATATATTTATATATATATATATATATATATATATATATATATATATATATATATATATATATATATATATATATATATATATATATATATATAATATAATCCAATATAAACATTAATAAATAATTAATTATTAACGTAAATCTCTCGAGTATTTTTACTTGCTTCGAGTAATAATCTTCAAACGCGCGTTAAATGCGCGCGAACGAATTCGCGGGTAATAGCTAGGCTGTAAATATTAATACATTGTTAGCTAATTTTACAGTTTATAAAAGAAACATTTCTAGAATGTTTATAATAAAATTTCGGATATTAGTCTTCTTTTCTGTTAATGTGCCATTACAGCAAATTCTTATATTAGGGATATAAAAATTTGCTGTGATAGCCTTCATATAATTTTACAAATATATGTAGACAAAATACATATTCTTAATTCTTGAAAATGCCCATTATCCGTCAAAAGAATAATAAGTCAAAATAATGTTAGGTGTTTGATTTTATTCATAAATATGTATATATTTTATAAAGAATATTGATTATAGCCAGACACGAGATATATATTGTTAGTTCATTATGTTTCTATATTTCGCGACTGAATATGGTTGAGGTAAATCGCACATTAATCAAAAGCAAACACGTGAAGGGGCAATAAATTAGAAAACTCTATTTGGCTGTAGTAATAAAGATGTTCCGGTGAACAAACTGCCTATTTCACGCCAGGTGTAAATTTAGACGTTCTAATGAGAAGCCCTACATTATGATGTGATGAAAAGCAAAAATATCAAATAATTTGAAAACCAGGAAGTGAACCATTACCACCGCCGCCTCTCAAATTGGTGGCGTACTTATGTAATGACACTAACAATAAGTCTAATTTCTGCGGTGATGTGACAGCTCGAATTAATGTCTGAGGGCGCGTAAATGTGGGGTTGTTGAATCGTAAAACCAGAGACGTCATGACTTTATTATGGTAGTGTCGAGATCCGTATATTTTATAAAGATAATTGCTTATAACATTTATCTTGTACATAAGAAAATGTTTTCTGTAATACTTGGCAATAAAAATTATTAAATGGGGACTGTCTTGGTAGACCTTTACTCTCTGTGCTATTTGTGGGATTATCTAAAGGGATGTTAAGGGGATTGTAGGATTATCCTATTTCTAAGTTGGGGTTTGCCATGTACTTTTTGAAAGGTTAAATTATCTGAACGCTGGGTCAGCGCAGCAGGGCAATATCTCCAAAGATGGAGACCCAATTGGGTGGACCTCGAGGATCGCTTTTTTGCGCCTATATTGTCAGTTTCCAGGCAAATATAAAGGTGTGTCAGTAGTGATTATTAAAGTCACATGATTAATCGATTGTTTGAGAGTTATATTTTTATTTATATGTTGTGAATTTCTAACAAAGAAAGAAAAGAACCAGAGCCGGATTGGGAAGATATTCCGGCCCGGGCTTTTGGACCGACCGTGTCAATCCCCAAAAAAATTGACCCGATACCAATTTTTGCCACATCATCAGTGATTTGGTCACTGGTCAAACTCATTACGAAATATTTTTCAACTGACATTTGTACTAAGACATCCAAGTGATCTTGTGATAGGCAATTGTGATAGGCAATGTGCAAGACAATTTTAGTATATATTTGTAGGCAAGTAACACATTTTTGTAAACAACTGTATGCATTTTGTATTGCAGCAGTATCTTAAGACAACAAGACACCCTCATCCTCAATCTTAGTAGGACCGTTACTGGCAAATATAATATGACTATTATTGTCCTCGTCGCGTCGCCTAGAATGGTTTTAATTGTATCTCATTTTGCAATAGTCATTGAGTTATATATTTGGATAGCTTCCTTGGTTACATTTTTACTATTGTTGCCATCACCAAATCGATTGGAAATCTGTTCAGCGAAATCATAAATGCATCTTGAGGTATATGTTTAAAAATGTATAATATGTATGGCTATTGTATAGTAAATTATGAAATAGATAATTACAAAAAGTTGCTGTCGTTTATTCTCGTATAGGGAGAAATATAACACAGCTATTCCATCATAAAATAATTATAATAAGTGAAAATATTCTATACTAAAACAGTAAATGTAAAACGAAGGACCTACTTCTGTGGCGAAAGAGGCCGCTATACGCGGTTTATAACGTCTAGGGGAGTCGCAAATTGTTTAGACTTCCTTATATTGCGTATATCATAAATTTACTTCGGTTTGCTTCCTTCAGCGACCAGAAATTTATTATTACCCTTAAATCGGGTTCTTTATTTTTTGCTATCATCCGTTCCTGATAACGCCATATATTTACCGGTACACTATAATATCGCCGAGTAGGATTTTAATTTGGGGTAAACGAGGAGACCGGAAGAAACCTGATAAAGAGCTTTCTTAAATACAAAATATTTTTTTATTATTGGACATCATGATTTATATATATAATCATGATTTAGTTTAATGCGGTTTTATTTTTCATCATTGGACATTATTGAGTTAAAATAGGTTTTACAATTTACGCTTTTGACGCTTACGCACAAAATATGTTCATTTCATTGTATATATTGCAAGCGCAATTTATGATGGCGCTGTGCGAATAACCAACTTTCGATATGCACCGCCTACCTTAGCCAATATTTAAACTGAACAATATTTAAAGTGAAATTGCGTCTCGTCGTTCAACTACTCAGTGGCGTAACTGGGAGTTATACGTACGTACATAAATATAGGTGTTTCGATTCTGAACATTAAACAATTTTTTATTGTTAAAAAATATCTCCGCCTCATTGCAGGAAACCTTAGAAAGCTATAATGAAAAGTCACGTAAAGTTTAAAAGGCACGTGAGATAGTTTTCAATGTACATAATTATTTTAGGATAATGTATATAATTATTAACACTCGGAGTAGTTTCTACAAACACCAAAACACTTTAAACGATTAAAACTGGTCAATATTTTATATTTTTGTGTTTGTGGAAACTACTCCTAGTGTTATAGTTACATCAAAGGTTCCAGCCCTATCCAGTTATGTAATTATTAAAAGATAAAACATTTCAAACGACAGGTGAGTTAATAATAATGCATTAAACTTTCATCAAGAAACATAAATTTCTAATTAAATTAAAAAAATATGTGTTAAAGATAGATTATCAATGGTACATTTTTTATTTTCAAACATTGGCAATATTTGTATTAGTTTTATTTCACATTGCTAGTGCATACTAGCAATGTTAGTAATTATTTACAGTGCATATTGGCGCCTGCAATTGAATATTTTATGGGTCTCCTCATACCTATGTTGGTTCAGGTCGTAATTCTTATTAGCGAACGGTGAGACAATGTTAGCTGCAGTGAGTGAAACATTTCAAGTTCCGCTTGTTCTCTATTGATGTATCTACCGAATTTAACATGATAAAGAATAACCGCACGGGCTTTATGCATTAAATTGATTAAAGTGGAAAAAATATGCATGGAAATATTGTGTAAAATGTAATAAATATAAAACCAGACCGGCAGAAAACTTTATAAGGATATGAACGTATGTACGTAAAGTTAGCTATTCCTGAAAATACAATTGAAATAATATTATAAAGACAGTAGGTATGATATATTATTTTCACTTTATCTACATATACTTGAAAGATAGCATGTACTATGAAAGCAAACATTTAAAAAAATGGCTTACAATAGCACAATTAAACAATTTATGTAATTTTAAAAGTATTATCCAGACATATAATTCACTGGATATAGAAGTGTAATAATGTGATAGTTGATAATAAGTTCAAAAAATAATCTCCGAAACCTATTATCTTCACTTAAATGTAAATTTAATAGACTTAAGAATTAATTTATTTTTATATATTTCGTACCGTGAATTAATTATATCATTCACTATCAACTTAACATCATATTAATAGATTTTCAGTAATTAAATAATAATTAATCAATCTTGTCAGAAGTTAATTTCGAAAATACAAAATTAACAAATTAGTTGAATTTACTTTACTTAATGGTTTATTGGATATTTATGACAAAATCGAATAACAACATCTAAATGATTTCAAATAATACGTTATTTTTATTTATACATAAAATATACAATGTATTTATACATATAAATAGACAGATTTACGTGACGACTGCGGGTTGCCTAAATCCGAAAATGCCTTACTTTTATGACAAGTTACCATCAAACGAAATATGTTCTTCATCTTGTTCTGTCTTCACATACTCTAATTTTTGATCATTTATTATATAACAGTTATTAACTGGCACCACCGCGTGATTCATCGTGAGGTACTCTTTCAATGTATTTTTTTTGTCAAAACGTGCGTAATATCCGTAAGTTCTGTCAAACCGTCACTGCAGGTTGACTCATCATTGAATACAATTGCATCATGGAAAGATTACACCGGAACAGCGACTCCAAATTATGGAGTTGTGTTACGAAAATCATCGCTCTGTGTTCGTCTACTTAGTGCGACTTATGGTCATAGTAATCGACACCGTTCGGTAGTTCACTATTGCCAATAACTAGTGGTGCTACGAGACACGAGACGTCTCGTCTCGAGAACATTTTGTCTTGAACAAAGGAGGCATAAAGTAAAAAATATTTGTGCCATTTTTCAAATTTTTATTTTTACAATTAAGGCCAATAATTAAAAAAATCAATTTTTCAATTGTGTAACTACATACATATATATATATATATATATATATATATATATATATATATATATATATATATATATATATATATATATATATATATATATATATATATATATATATATATATATATATATATATATATATATATATATATATATATCCTCCTCTAGATCTCTTGCTATTATAGCTTCATCTACGCCATCCCTCCAGCATCTTCTAGGCATTCCTATTTTCCTTTTTTGGCACCCACTCTTAGATTTTTCTGGGCCATCTATTTTCCGGCATCCTTTTTATATAACCAAACCAAATCAGTTGTGTCCCTTCAACCTCGTCTGCAATATCTCTCTCTATATTCACATTCTCTCTATATTCACATTCTCTCTAATGACCTCGTTTCGGATTCTTTCAAGTCTCGATATTCTGCAGCTTCGTCTAAAGTAATCCATCTCCGTAGCCAGAAGTTTTCTCTTGTGGGATTTACTTTGGTCCCAAACTTCCGCACCATATGTTGTGATGCTTTGGAAAATGTCTTGTAAATACGCTTTTTCGTTTCTCTTTTTATAACCTTTTCCAATAGGATTGAATTTAGGGCCCCGATAGCTTTCCTTCCTTTACTTATTCTTTCCTGAATTTCGTCATTACTTGTTCCCTGTTTGTTTAAGATGACCCCTAAGTATTTGCATCTTTCCACACCTTTAATGTTCCCTGTTTCCAAAGGTAGCTCACTACATTAATCATTGTCATTAATCACTACATTAATCATCAGGTATTCACACTTCTTCAAATTCATTGTAAGACCAGGGCGTCCGTATTTCTCATTGAGCTTTCTAGTCATGTAGCTCAGATGTTGCTCATCTTCCGCTATCACTAACTTGGCCATCTGCAAAAAAGGTTGTATAGTGTCTCGTTTCCCACTTGGCCCATGTTTTGACATTTACGGACCCATCCTCTCAAGACTTGATCTAAGTATATCTTAAACAGAGTTGGATAAGCAACAGCCTTGTCTTAGCCCCTTAGTTGTTCTAAAGGGACCCTTAGAACAACGTGAGTGTATTTCCGAATTGTGTAACTACTAACTAAATTTTTTAAACTCCCATAATAACTTAATTGGATATATCCGATAATTCAAAATTTAATTGAGATAAAACAACTCGAGACAAAACGAGACGAAACGAGTTAAGGCATTGTCTCGTCTTGCCTCGGCCTTATTTCGTCCCGTTTAGAAAAATTGTATCTCGAAATTTCGAGACGAGACGAAACAAGGCCTCATCTCATCTCGTCTCGTCTCCTGGAAACTCTACCAATACCATTAAAAAAAATCATTATAGGATTACCGGCGACCGAATAGACCTCGTCCAGCATGTAACGATTAGTACGATTCTACATCATTTCGACGTCGTGATTCTCAACAGGTTGGTTTGCATGTGCAACAGATTTGTGTATTTGCGTGAAGATCCTGGTTTAAAGCGTACAAAATATAACTCGTCCAGGAACTGAAGCCGCCAGACCTGCGTTTGCGTCGGTGGAATCATCGGGCCATTTTTTTTCAAAGACGAGAGTGGCCGCAACCGTCAATAACAATATCACGCCATGATAACTACTAAGTGATAATGACTATGTGATACCTGAAATTCAAGTCCGTGAAGTATGATTACAAAGATGCTTGAACAAATGATCGAAAATTGGAGCTCGTGAATGGACCAACAAAGGCATAGCCACGGCCACGTTTGAATGAAATAATCTTGAAAACATAAATGGTATCAATTATTTTTTCGGTTCATAATACAGTTTTCACCATCACATTAAATTGTATGTGTTTTATGTCGAAATATTTTCCTAAACCTCACAATGATTCGCCCATTACATCTTTAAGATATCAGATAATACAAGTTGATATCAAAAAATTACTTCTGCAGCGATTACGTAGTTTTATGACAAATTGTAAACATTTTCACATAAACGACAAAGAAAGGGATCCAATTAAGTTAATTCTATTTTTACACCATTTATAAAAGCGGATACCCCAAAAGTGTGCTATTCTGTTCAGTGATTTTAAAAATTAAATTGTACTTATTTCCCTTGTTTTCTTTTGTAGTTGCTTTCCGTGTAAAGTAGGGTTTCATGTCCAGTAGGTACATATTTACGTTGGCTTACCACATAATATTTTGTTCTTTATGCTCATTTAAATAACTAATACAAGTAGTCACGTACCTTTCGTGCTGACTGCACATTGCACAATATGACGAAAAGAATCTAGATGTTTACATATTAATTTAAGTCTACCAGCCTTATGAGATGTCAATTATGTGAAAATAAAATACTTTTTCTTCGTTATTTAATTTCTACGTACCTATCCTATGTACCGTAATGTTTAATTAATTACTAATAATATTAGAATTTAGTATAATATTGTAAACAATAATAAAAAATGTCTCATTTACAAAACAGACCCAAAAAAGATAAATAAAGCCCTAGTGCTTAACCTTGTGCACAATTTTAGCTGATTTTAATTTCACCATATATAGAGGGATAAATTTATTTTCAAAACCGAGATAGTTAAATATTTGTATCATAGAAAATAGTTTTATATGCCTTTAGCTCTAATACATATGATAATTTTTCTGTGGTTATAGTCTATAAAATATTATATATTACAATAATATAAATAACAGAACCTATAATAAAATTTGTGACATAAATGACGTTAATAAACAAACCTGAAAATTTTGAGGACATATGAAAATCTGAATCGATTTCAATAAAAGTTCTATATCTATAAGCTCTATTAAAATGTTCACTTACGCAGGTAGGAAATTCATAGTTTATAAAATATTATAAGCTTTTATATATCATATCTTTGCTTATGGTAGACTCGTAATGCTTGTACTTTTAAACTTTCCTAAATTTTACGGCTATCTGGAATACTTGACATCATCTCCCGTCTCCACCTTGACTCTCTTCCCTTATTCTCCATCAGCAATTAAAATGTATATCATCTTCCAGGGAGAAGTAATTCATTCAACTTGGTAACGAATTCTAAAATTAAATTGATTTTAGAATTGGTTACCAAGTTGAATAAATTACTTCTCCCTTCCTTTCTTTTTCCTCATTTGTTTTTTCCTCTATAGATTTCTTTTTTTCATTTATGCTATGCATCATTTGTCATTTCATTTATTGAGTTCATTTGCGTAGCACCTCACAAATTCACCATCCCTTCTTATATGTACAGTTTACAATCTTATTTCTTATTAACTATTTTCTATCATTTTCTCTTATCTATTATTTAATTAATGTCTGTTTCAGGTATGGCATATTATTATTTAAATAAAGCTCAGTCACCTTTGCAATATGACATTTTTTGACATTTTACATAATCTAGATCCAATTATAGTATCCACATGGTAATATATATATATATATATATATATATATATATATATATATATATATATATATATATATATATATATATATATATATATATATATATATATATATATATATATATATATATATATATATATATATATATATATATATATATATATATAATACAATACAATACGAAATTGTACTCTCATTAAGGCAACGATATGTATGTGTGTGCATGTGTGTCTATGTATGTGTGTATGTGTGTATATATGTGTGTATATATATGTATGTATATATGTGTATGTGTGTGTATGTGTATATATGTGTATATATATATGTGTATATATATATATATATATATATATATATATATATATATATATATATATATATATATATATTATATATATATATATCATATTATTATGTGTATGTATAGATCACTTATAGTATATTTGCTGTCAAGAAATAGTGAATTCTCCCACGCGCAACCTTGAGTTATTGTGGGATTCCCTTGTTTATTTACAACTATATGTTATATTTTTTTTTTAAATATCTGTGTGTACGTGTGTGATGTATATCTGAATATATGTATGTATGTATCTATTGTGAATAGATAGGTATGGGTATGTATATTTATTTAAAATGTTTACATATATATATATATAGATATATAATATCTATCTTTATGTTACCTATAAATGTTGTTTTTTTACTGCTGGTCACATACATATATTGTATTGTAAATAAATTAATTTGTGTAATTTGATTTGTAAATAAATATTATTATTATTATATGTATATATATATATATATATATATATATATATATATATATATATATATATATATATATATATATATATATATATATATATATATATATAAAGGTTTTATGTTCGTTGGTGTTTATATTTAATCTTAAATTTAATTAACTTTATTTAGTAGTATATTTTATTCAGTAAATGTTTATCGACTTTTACCTGTAGATCTAATTTATATATATATATATATATATATATATATATATATATATATATATATATATATATATATATATATATATATATATATATATATATATATATATATATATGTATACCTATGCTTTTTACCATTGATATCCAGGTTGTGCTTCCTATATGTTACGGTAGAGCTATCTAAAATTTTTAGGAGAGACATATAGTGGAAGTTCGTTAATATTTAATTATGTATCTAGCGGAAGTTATGGAAAACATACATCACACAACACAAAGAATGCATAACAAATCACTATAATAATTTATTAATTATCATAAATAAATAACGTAATGGAAAACGAATAAAGAAGCATTGAATTATTGTAATGATCTTTGTAAATGTATTAAAAATGGTTACCCATTGACACCCTTTCACACAATATAGAAATTCTTATTTATATGTCATAGAAAAACTGTTCTATATGCATGTTAATTTGCGAACTATAAACTGCGTATGTAGTTCTAACTATTTTATGTAGGATAATGGTCTTATAAATAACTTAACTTATATTAAATTGATATTAATGATAAAAATGGAGATTTATACTTAGATATGGGAACATTTAAGTCGCTTTTTAATGAAAATATTATCTCTGAGAGCTCATTTACAAATGTGCAATTGTGCAGGTAAGTGGCTTATAGTTTCATGAAACTTTGTGAATCTTTTATGCACTTTATGCATTAGTCTTGACTTATTTATTTGAGGTACCTTCATATTTTTTATCGAAGCTTCTGGGGGTATTTACTTTAAAACTCGCTGCTTCTATATACCGCTGTAACAAATCACAGGATTGCTTCTTGCTGCTGGACTTACCGGGAACATGAAACTGCTGGATTTTACTTCAATTCATCACTGTGGGTTTTATATGTACAGCTAAATTTTGAAAATTTTGATTAAAAATTCTTGTTTAAATGTTTTTTTCCCTATTTAAATAGAAATTGAAATTTTCCTAAAAAGGACGCCGCGCTTCAACTTAAAATTCGGAACCAAGTCAATAATAAAAACAATTTTTTTAGTTCCCTTGTTTCCAGTATCTATATTTGTTCTTTTTTAAACTAAAGTCTATGTCATGCGCTATTTCTCAAATAATTTCTTGAGTTTATTAAACACCTCACTAATTTTACTACACTTATTATATGCTACATTTACCATATTCTTTCTTATTACATAAATTGTATCATTGTCTTTTATATATAATTTAAAAAATTTAATGTCTTTTTCAAGTACCTATGAATATTTGAACATATTTGAACAAGAAATATGTGCTAAATTATTTCTAATTTTATTATAAATTTATACTATACCCTAGTACTTATAAAATTTTATTTTCATCTTAATTTATATATATATATATATATATATATATATATATATATATATATATATATATATATATATATATATATATATATATATATATATATATAGAGAGAGAGAGAGATAGCAGTGTCTAGTCCGAATTCCTCTAAATCGGTATTCTGTAACCACTTTCAACTTCTATTATCGAAATGTATCTATATATCTGCTCATAAAAGTTCGATTAATCTTACAAAATGTGAGTTGTTAACATACTTAGCCTTAGCCACGTGAGAAATTTCAGGCTGTTTGACAATAATTTGTCTTCTTTGGGTGAGCTCAGAAACATTACGGGTTAGTTTTTCAGGTATACTAAGGGGTCATAAACACTGGTTTAAGAAGCCTGGGTTCACCTCATCGCGCCCGCAGTTTAGGTTAAATGATGGCCCGTTTAAGGGCTAGGCCAGTTAATTAATACTGCTTCCTGAAAAGCTTTTTGCTTGCATGAAATGCGGAGGCCAGAAATGGTCGTCCTTATTACACCTATTAAAAAACACCTGGTTCTATATCATATCTAAAATTGAGCTTTCATAGTAAATCATAGTAAATATGTTTGTCATTAACACAATTATGTCAGGCATCCATTTAGAACCGAATAAGGCTTCCTGAGACATGAAATTACTAATACAACCTAAATACTACCTGAAAACTTAGTTATAATACTACCCTAAAGCTCATAATAATACCACACTTTTGAACTTTAAAATCAGGGTATAAACAAATCACAATAGAAATGAAAAAAAAATGATTTAATTGATTTAAATAAGACTTTTTTTATTAAATACATTTTAAAATAATCATCATAAATGAGGAGAAATATCAGCTTGTATTTTTTGTGATTCGCTTTTGACTTTTTAGTTTGTTAATCTTTAAATGTGTTTTATTTGTTTAAATATTGCTTTCAATGTTTTTCAAGTTAAGCATACTTCTTATTTCTTGTTCTGTATTATTAAATGTGTTGTTGTCGTTGATTATATTATTTTTTGCCCTAAAAAGATTTACAAAATTTCTGATTTTGATTTAAATGTGATTAAAATTTAAGAAATCAAGTGATTTAAATAAAATAATTAAATCGTTGGACCGAGATTTAAATACCATAGGTTTACGTAAATCTAAATTTGATAAGTTTGTTATAATTACTCTTCTTGAATTCTAAACCCCCAGTGTTTGAAAGGACAAATATAATTGCTCAACACGTAGTAAATTTGTAAAAATTATGTGAATAGTCCTATAGCTAACATAAAATATGAAAAGTGAAAACTGAAAGGTAAATAAATTAAATCTATTAAATCTATGCTATGCATATATGTGTAAAGAGTAAGTATATATAGTTTTGTTAGATATATATTTTTTTAATTAGCGATTATAAATGTTGAGGCATTTAGATATAAACTTATTATTAGTTATTATAATCACTAGCTTGTTTTTGTTTATTTTAGAAGACGTACACAGAAAAATAGTTGCTCTAAAAATACTTGTATATAACTCTAAAGAATGTAAATATCATTACCCGGTATAATTAGGAGACGAAATCATATCTAACCGAAACTATATAGAGAGCTAAAAAACAAGTTAATCTGGCACTTAAGGCATCCACATTTCAGCAAAGATAATTTCAATGAATGTATTAAGTGAAGCCATTTGAAAAAAATGTTTGTTTTAACAGTAGTCTAGCAGTACATTTTTTACTATACAGAGTATGTTGAATATCAATCCTAGAACAAACAACTTTGCACATTTTTTACATTTCTAATTGTAGCTGCTGCTTAAATTTCCTATCTGCCGACGCTTTCTTTCATCGTACGTGTATACTTTATTTCTTAATAATTGCTTTATCGTTTGCCAAAATATCTAATATTGGTGTAAATGCAGGTAAGACGCAAGAAATTTTTCAGTAGGTAAAATGGAATTGCCCTAAAATCCATATTATTATCTAATCTTAATATTATAATTACCGAAACTACAAATATTTATATACTAAACATGCGCTAGATTAGTTTTATTAATAATGTCCGTCCCCTGTTATTGATTTTTATGTATTAATATTTGTGTAATGAGCCGCGGGTGATCGTTATCATCTGATAATGAATAAATTGCAAACATAAAAAAAATTTATTTGGTTTAGTTGTTTTCGCGTTACACCTGATTGGAAATAGGATCATATCATACAAAACATTTTATTACATCTGTCTTCTTTTATCTCGCGCATACTGAGAAGTACTAACAAATGTGCTTGCAAAGTATCTTTTAAGAGTGCTCTGGTTATAAATATTTCTTTCCAAAAACGCAAAAGCGATACTTAGAATTGAAAATACTTCCTAATGGAATAGTTGAGGTAATAAACTTGTTTATTTTACAAGAAAACTTTAAACTGTTTATGTGGAAACCAAATTGGATAAATTGTCAAAATCATATGGCAACTAAACTAATTTCTTTCCAATAGACATAGTTAATAGACTATAAAGTCTATTGACTATGTAAAAAAACAGGGGTGAAAGGAACTGATTCGTTTAACCCTTTGATGTTTAGTGGTTCTATAGTGTAACCACTTATAATAAACAAAGTTAGTCCTTATAGAATATTTGTATGAATAAAAATAAACCACTTGAATATTTTTTATATAGAAATAAAAAATATGGAAAGAAATATTACATTTTTGTACCTAATTGCTTTATAATTGATTGTACCTACAAGGTTGTGTATGAATAATTACTTTATAATTCTTGCAAAACCTGGTGGCAGTACCCAGAAAGTTATAATTTGTTTTATTCTTCATAAGAAAACAATGGTTTCTGGTCTAGGGCGATTCCCGAGATGATATCCAATAATACATACTATAATACATTTTTTTTGTATTGCTTTTTGTCTTTAATTGATCCGCAAATTTGGGCTATTTTCATAATGGGGTCTACTGAACCAAGGACTTATTTTGCTTTTTAATACGTAGATTATGACTCGAATATCTACTTTGATGAAACTGTTGATGACTTATGTCAATGGTGACGTATGAAAGTAATCCAAACTGTTCCTCAATTTTACTAGATTATAACAAAGCTTCTGATACTCTCAACTCTTCTACCCTCTGTGCAAATGTAAAATATTCTGGACTGAGGACGCCACTGTTTATTTCTTTAGAAACTATCTCATTCGGCGCCACCGGAAGGTAGTACTATGGTAGGAAGTAATATTCTACATGGTAGTGTTCTCAGACATGTATCTATTATATAAATAAATCTCTCCAGTCAGAATTTTCGATCATTATGTCCATAATGACCATACCTTCAAACATGTTAATAATTGGATTTCATAGTATAAAGAAGAATTTCTTCTATTCTATGAGAACCTGGTTATATAAGTGTAGTAACCAATTTGTAATGTAATAATACCCCACAGGGTACGGTTCCAGACGTATCGGGTCATGTATCTAGAATAATGGATTGAAATAAGAATCTCTCAATTTCTGCATTTTCCATCAATTTGCAGATGGCACGCAGTTATATATGTGTTTTTGCTTGAAATTAATGACACAGAGATATAATTATTAGTATATGAAAGGAATAGGAAAAAATATTTAATGATCCCAGCTTTCAAAGGGTTTCAAATGCTTGTGGTGTTACTGGTTCTCACGTTGACCAGCGTTCTACAACTCGCTAAAATCAGTTCGCTGTTCCCACACTCTGCCATGATCATGTAACATTTAACAGCAACGTTCATTTAATTATACTGGTGTAAAATTATTATTCATTTATCATCTATCTTTGAATTGAGGTATACTCTTTTTCAGCTATCTTGGCGTGTACATCATTACAGTCGTACCGATCAAATTAATGTGCTATAATACAGAAGTTTCCAACAGTTTTTTATGGTTTTGGTATTTGTGCATCGAATTTATTTTTTCGATGTTATCGGTTAACATCGCCGTTTTTCGTTTTAACTTCAATCAATGACAATAACATTATTTTTATTGCTGCCTCCTACATGTATCAAATGATATCAACATAGATATTTTAGAAAATTTCGCATCCCTATTTATTACGAGAGCAGCACCAGAATAAAGCGGGCGCAATTAGACGGTATTGAAATGTTTCACTGAATATAGATAGCAGTCGTTACAGCGCCGAACGTATAAATGTAAAGGTAGATCAGAAACGGGACGGTGTTCATAGAACCACATCTATTTTAAAATATTGACAACGTTTATTGTGATGTCAAAATCGATTATTTAGTAATTTGTAAAAGACTACAAATTAACGTAAAGACGTATTTGTACTTAATAAAACAAGTGTAATATTTAATAGAAGTATTAGAAAGCAAAAATATATGAATACACTCAATTTCGTCATCGTCATCATTATAATCATCTTCAGATGTTGAACCCAAATTAATAATTAACGGTTCAGCCTTATCGTAACGTAATTCATGTTCCCAATCCTTGTTTACAATGTCTTCTACGTGTCCAACAAAGGTAATTTGATCCAAAACCTTTTGCCACATCTCTCAAACTTGTTTATCTCCTTAACCAACTTCACCAATATGTCGATCATAACAATCTTTACAAATGCCCCACACTAATTTTATTGGATTATATTGGTAAGGTGGTAATCTCAATATTTGATGCCCATGATTTTTAGAAATCATCTATGGCATATCTCGGAGTCTGCTTGTGCTGGTTGCGTAAATTTAAAAGTTCAGATTTCAGATAATTTTCGATCATTGAAAATATTATGCCTTTACGAGAAATCCATTCTTTTAGTCTAGTTTTATTCTATGAAGCAGTGGGAATTGGCCGTTCCGAAAAACCGTGGTAGGACGCATCCATCACCAATATCGAGGGCTCGTGCGATTGGAATCAGTTTCTCCGAGATCTATTTCTTAAAAGAATTTTGGTCTTTTGAATCGTGGTAGTCCGTGGACTATGACTTCGTAGAAATAAGTAGTGAAGCATTTTGTATGAATCCACGCCTAGTTCCAGCATGTAGCACAACAAAACGGTTACCACTTCCTGTGTGGCCTGTTTTACAACATTTTACACTGTTATCTTGCCACGTTCTTTTAAATGCTCCTTTCGCAAAAATCCATGTCTCGTCAAGGTACACAAATTGCGTCAGATATCCGCTTATAATTTCGTCAGATATCCTCTTATATTCTCGTAAAGAGCTATTTTCTTATTTTCTCTGTGAGGTTGCTCACAAAGGAAAAGTCTATTATTTTCCTCTGTAAAAGAAAAGACAATATTACTCAAAATACGCCACAGGCTCTACATCTAAGATAGCCTTTCCTTCACTGTTTCATTAACTGTTTTAATTGTATTTTTTTTTTCTCTTTCATAGTATACACAATATTACGAATTTCTGATTTAATTCCATCATGAACATCATTCGTTTACATCTTACGTCTGTTGCGTGTTTTTTCCTGGAGTACTAAGAGGTTTACCAGATGTAGACTCTTCCTTTATATGGGCTATGCTTCTTAAACTTATTTTTAAGGCATCATCAACTCCCTGATGGACGGAAGATGGACGGTAGCAAGGGTTCATTATTTTCTTTTTCGCTCTTGAAGTATGCTAGGAGGTTTATTATGAATTGTCGGCTCTGTTTTTCAATGGTACGTTAGACGTTATTGAAAATATATTAATATATAGAACTATCAATGTGACTAAATTTGACTTTAAAAATAATATTGTTTTCAAACATTTTTAATGGCACTGTTCCGAAAAATATAAGTAAGATATGCGTTAGTGCTTAACATAGCCGAAATTGTATTGTACTCTATGAGACGTCAGTCGTCGATGCTCGTAGAAATTGACCTAAAACCATAATCCCAACGCGTATATTGATGCGTACACACGTCAAGATAGCTGAAAAGGGGTATATTGTTGATTGAAATGCCACTAACATCGGATATGTAGGATATGTGCCATATAAGTGTATTACTTCCTCTGGTCCGACGACTTTTTCTCCAAAACTGAACATTATTATTTGAGATTCCTCGACCATGTTCACAAACATTAGTTTGTGAACTCCAATATATAGCCTTACTTAGTTTGGATCGCACAAAATAATTAGGTAGTAAATCAACCACGTAACGTGCTTATATGTCGTTGACAAGTAATACAAATAGCGATTACCCAAGTAGAATTCTGATATATCTAGCGACGTGAGAAAATAATTTGAGAGTTACGATTGCTGAAAGAATCAAACTACATATAAATCTTATTGATACATTGAAGTATAAGAATGCCAAAAAAATTTCATCGCATGGAAAACCTCTTAGCTTTTTAACGTGAACCTGATGATTTACCCGCTCGAAAGTAAGTGTAAAAAGCGTCAATCTGTGAGAATATACTCTTCGAAATTTAAAAACATTCTAGCTTCTAGAAGCAGACGCTAGAGTGGAATACGTCTATGAAAGGCTTGAGCATGGTTTACTATGTCTTCTTCTCATATTCACAACTCACTACGATGCAACAAATCATATGAATTTAAGTTATAGTTTGCAATATCCTTCACTCGTACAATTAAATTGAGATTCAGTTTATTCTAAATCTACTGAATAAAACAAATTGTTTTATTCAATATATAGAACGTAGAATTTATTATATTTAAATTAGTCTGACTTAAAATAAAATAAGTCGTACATTCGTCATCTCAAAGTATATAAAAATTGCTTCGAAACAACAAGAAGCAAGTTTTATCTCTGTAACTGACGTGTAATTAAAATTTGTATATCTAATTAATAAAGCTGTGTTGAATCAATGCAGTTATGTGAAGTGCGAAATTTTACGGTTCCTTAGCAATTCGTGAATATTAATTACGGCAAGGGGTTCATAAGAAGCCGCTATACTCCTCCACGAGATCAAATCAACGTAACATCACTGACATTTATATTACATAGCCTTTGAAATTTAAAGAAAACATGAAATTTTATGATAAATATAAATTTTAGGAAAATGTATTGAAAATATGCCAAATTTATAACAACTTTATATGTAACCCTGTACAATATATGTGTGGGCCTATTAAATATACTGGTAAGTAAGGTTTATTAAAAAAATCAAGTTGTTGTTACATTAATACTGTTTTATTTTTATGCTGGCATTTGTGCATATTTTTCATATCAGAAATGAGACATGCTACTAAATAAATAAATTAATAACCAAAGAAAATAAATACATTAAAAAGCTTTCTAACATGTTTATATTATATAATAAATCTATGTAAGTGTAATAAAATTATGATAGCTATTAAATATGCTTACTATGATTGATGCTAAATAATTAATTTAAGCTTTCAATAATTTCGTTGTGCTCGGATTTTCAATTAATGTATTTTTTTATTATTTAATTAATTCCAAGGAACTGAAAATTAATGAGCTTTTGTAAGAAATACCTACGCCCGTAGTAGCACGAAGCCTGTACGCTATTGTGTCATGCTATTATTGTGTTAACATAAATATTTAGATAGAGACATATGGACCCTTGAAATATTTTACTTGAGATACTGTACATATATTGCAGGTAGTTTTTAGAAGAGACGAACGTAACGTAACCGGAGTAGAAGTAGTCTTATAGAATATGAGTTTGCTATTAACATGTATTGCATCCAAAAATATATATAGATCATTAATGTGTATCTTTATATCATTTTATTATTGCAACCTTACAAATGTCAGAAGTGGGATAATAACTTGCAGTTTGCAATTCTACCCTGTAAAGTGATAAGAGCCTTATAAAGTGCCTCTGAAGTGACAAGTTTTACTGCTATCAGTTTGACTGTTAAACTATAGTTGATACGATGGGAAAACACGTTCAAAGAGGACCTAGATCCAGGAGATCATCATCAACATCGAGTTCGTCGTCGTCAGATGATGAGAGGTAACATACAAAAATTAGGAAGTTGGAACGTAAGATAAGTAAACTCACCCAACAAGTAAGTGATAGTCATAATAGACAAATGTCCCCTGTCAGTGCCGTTGTAATCGAAACTATTATACCACTATTTGAACCAAGTGCAGAAAACTTTACCAGTACAGGGTGGGTTCAAAAAGTGGATGAATCAGCTGCATATCACAGTGGGGATAATTTAGTTTAATAACTTAGCTACCAGTAGATTACGTGGGAATGCACGGATAATGGATACCAAATATAATATAATAAGATAAGAATACCAAAAATACTACTGACGAGAACAATTGGAGGAAGTAAGAGAAGAGAAAGACGGAAAGCAAAATGGAAAACGGAGGTCGCGAAAAACGTAGATCCTTGAAATTAGTAGATGAAAAAAAAGATGTAGAATGAAATAGAGTTAAACAGATATAGAAAGAAATAAAAATAAACTAAACTTCTAATAATTCTTGTTTTCATTAATTGTTTTATTTTTCAATATAATGCTTATCTAAAGGTTTTTGGTTTGGTTTTATTTCCTTTTTTATAAGTGTATGATATTTTCCTTAACGATGGTTAATTTTTTCTATTTAATGCTCATTTAACATTTCTGTTTTGAATTTAATTGCTCTTTTATGCGTGTATGTTTATTTTCGTTAAATATGCCTGCTTTTTAAATTTATTACTTATTAATTTAAAAACAAAAATTTGCTTATTCGGCAGCTTGATAATACTCCCCTGACAGGATAGTCAATAATACCAACCGCATCAATAATGGTACCTAGAGACCTTCCTCCTCTAAACCCCGTCACGGAGTCGATTGTTGTTAACAGCATATAAGCTGATCAAAAAAGAAAAGATCACGAGGCTATCTCCTGGACAAAGGTATATTTTGTGCCTTACATAACAATATGCCCTCCATCCAATACAATTAAACACCAGAGTTGAGCGAGTGGTCAAGTCGCCACAGCTAAATTACGTAACATATTTATATTAAACTTTAGATTAGTTAGATAAAGGAGTGATAACAACAAGCTAAGCATGCAGTCTTTTAGGGCAATTCTGCATTTCAAAGAAGGGGCAGTTAAAAGACCCGATCTGAAGAGCCACATATGGGTCACTCTCAGCGGATGGAGGCACTGCACATTTATATGTGCACTGACAGAATATTCCCTGCATTGATAGTTGGTAAATCAGTAACTGCACAAGCCGGAGTTTTGTGCTATTCTCTCGGCAGTAGGTAGAATGTGAAAATATACTATTTAATCGACTAGAGCATTCATAAATAATTACCATGCCACGTCACCATGAATCATCCAACTGAGACTATGTACAGCTGGTACTGACAAAGTTTATTTTATACGTATTTAGTAGACAAAGTTTTTAATATGTATTTGGTTAGTATTTCTGTTACTGATTTCATCAAAAGGTCTTATGATTTTATTAAGGGCTAATAATCAATAAACTTTCAAGTACTAAACTAATAGTTATTTATGTACCAAGGGTATCAAGTAGGTGTTTATGCCTCGAGGGTTTGTAAGTAGCCCAAGGGCATACACATCTTTTTGATACCCGCAGTGCATTCAAAATTGTATGTCATAGTAGTTCGTTTTTTGCACCAAGTTAATATTGAGAAGAAATCTAAAAAATCAATTTGATGTTGCTAGGGAAATGCTGTATTTGTTAAAATAAATAAATTTAAATAAAACAATTTTTTGTATCTTAAATCCCGCACGGGCATAAAGTGTACTTTATGCCTGCTCGGGTACCATGTGCACTATTATGTATACTGCTGACCAATAGGTTGGAATCCTTCGAAATTTGAATCTAATTTTGGATGCATATCTCTTCTAAATAATATGGAATATCAAAATACAGTTTTCAAGACATTTGTGGAAATTTCATTGGTAATAAATGGCCTGAATATCATAGCCATTTATTTTACGGCCTCTCGTGCTCAGTAGTGTAAACTAAACCCTTACCAAAAATCAAAATTTCATTCTTACCGAGAATTTAGGAAAACCAAAACCGAGACAAAATATTTCCCCGCATTCCTTTTTTGAGATCGATAGAAACATGATATTCAGGCCATTTGTTACCAATGAAATTTCCAAAAACGCCCTGAAAACCGTATTTTGATATTCCATATTATTGAAAAGATATGCATCCAAAATTACATCGAAATTTTGAATTATTCCAACCTATTGGCCACCAGTGTATACAGGGTGAGTCAGTTTTTTGTAGACAAACTTTAACAGGGGATAGAACGCACGTTTTTAAAAAGAAAAGTGCCTATAAAGATATGGCCGATCTAGCTTCCTAAGGAAGATACAGGGTGTTAAAATTTAATTTTTTTTTACATTAATGTGTAATATTTTCTGAACGGAATGATATATTCACTAAATATTTTACACATATCTTAACCTGCATAGGATCAACATGTTGTATTGTTCCGGTCGAAAATACTATAGTGGATGTTACTTTTTTCGGGTACTTCGACTATTCTGCATAATAGAACTTTTTTTTCGTACGCCACTGACATTATCTGATACATATTTCTAAAATAACGGCCCCTTAGTAACAATTTTGATCTCTTGTAATTTTGCTCTAACTATGACAGTTTTCGAGATATTGGCCGTTGTTTCTCTGACAGTGTAATGTCGTTATTATAATTTTTTTTTCTCGAATTTTCTTTATGACTTATAAACGAACGCTTAGATTTTTTCATGTTTGGGGGATAATGCCTATTAATTAAGGCGCATAAAACAAGCGGTAAGAATGTTCAAAAACTTGCACAGTGGCGGGGTGGAAGGGGTGCTCCACCCCTTTCGTAAACAGAACTTCTACGCCAAAGACTATTTAAAAAAAACTGTTATTTTCATTATCTACATACAGTTTAACAAAAATAATGTCCCTTCTTCTGTTTCGAAATTCCTGTGCGTTTCCTAGTTATTTTGATTTTTAGTGTTTGATGTGGTACTAAATTAAGTAATTTATTTATTAGCAATAATAATTATCGGCTAAATATTTAATTCTTTCAACGAAACCTACCTAAATATGGTTTGTTAAGGATTCTAAAAAGCCGAAATCTCTTTATCTCTTTCCAAGTAATTACAATTACAAAAAAAAACATTAGATGAGCATTGATGTTAATGTTTATGGAGATATAAACATTTTTGAATTTATAGCAATATTTAATTAACAATAATAATTGTGGAATAAATAACAATTGTTAGCAATAATGATTTATAAATAACAATTACAAGAATTAATATCAATAACACTAGTACCTACATACATAAAATTAGATACTTTGTTCAAAATGTAAACCGTTCTTCTCAATACACATTTCACTGCGACGTATCATAGAACGTCTTAAGTTAACTATAAGATAAATAAGATAAATAAGATAAATAAGATATATAAGATTTTGAAGTTCCTCAAGTGTATTAACCGGAGTGGTATACACTATTTCCTTAATGAATCCCCACACAAAAAAGTCAAGTGGTGTTAAATCGGGGGATCTGGGAGGCCACGCCACTGGACCTCCACGACCTATCCACCTCCCTGGATAGTTATTGTTTAGCCAATTTCTTACATTTCTGCCATAATGGGCCGGGCACCCATCAAGTTGAATCCAAGACTGTCTTCTTAAATTCAAAGGAATGACTTCCCATATATTATCATGGTGTTCTTCTAAAAATTGTAGGAAATTTTCTGAATTTACACGTTGTGGCAAGAAATAAGGTCCAAACACGTGGTTTGCCGTAAATTCCAATCCAGACATTTGTACTGAATTCATGTTGAAAACTTCGTGGTCGAATGGCATGTGGGTTTTCATGTGCCCATACATGCAGATTGTGAAAATTTACTATACCACGATGAGTAAAACAAGATTCATCAGTCCACAGTATATTGGATAAGAAATCCCTATTATTTTGAATGGAGTTAAGAACCCACCTACAATAAGTAAGTCTTCGTTCAGCGTCACCTGGACATAAACCTTGAACAGGTTGAAAATGATATGGGCGCCACTGTGCAAGTTTTTGAACATTCTTACCGCTTGTTTTATGCGCCTTAATTAATAGGCATTATCCCCCAAACATGAAAAAATCTAAGCGTTCGTTTATAAGTCATAAAGAAAATTCGAGAAAAAAAATATAATAACGACATTACACTGTCAGAGAGACAACGGCCAATATCTCTAAAACTGTCGTAGTTAGAGCAAAATTACAAGAGATCAAAATTGTTACTAAGGGGCCGTTATTTTAGAAATATGTATCAGATAATGTCAGTGGCGTACGAAAAAAAAGTTCCTTTATGCAGAATATCCGAAGTACACGAAAAAAGTAACATCCACTGTAGTATTTTCGACAGGAACAATACAATATGTTGATCCTATGCAGGTTAAGATATGTGTAAAATATTTAGTGAATATATCATTCCGTTCAGAAAATATTACACATTAATGTAAAAAAAAATGAAACTTTAACACCTTGTATCTTCCTTAGGAAGCTAGATCGGCCATATATTTATAGGCACTTTTCTTTTTAAAAACGTGCGTTCTATCCCCTGTTAAAGTTTGTCTACAAAAAACTGACTCACCCTGTATAATAGGTATAACAATTTTTATAACATTTTCTTGAAAAAAATGATGGGGTCATTATACCTCCATGAGGTGGATCTATTTAGACAAACCATGGTCTAAAATAGATGTTTGTATTAAAGTAGGTGTTTTTTTAAATAATAATAATTTTTTATTGTTCTTATCGCTAGATATATTTTTTTAGATCATTATGTTCTGTTATGCTCTTTTCATTGTTGGAATAAACTGTATTCAAATATTCTATTTTTTGTAATATTTAGCCCAACAAATAATTGTAAGGGGGGCTATTTTGCCCAACTCTCTCCCACATCGCGCGCATGTGGGAGAGTACACTGTGGGAGAGTGGGGGGTACACTCTCTCACGGAAAAAAGGTTTTTTCTACTTTTATTCATAAAATATTAAGCCCGTCTTTTGCATATCCGCTATAAATACGTAGAGTATTCAGCATTACGTTCATCATAAATCATCTTGTAATGGATTACGTACACATCTATTTACATCTATTTTAAGCTAAGAAACGGAGGCGCTTCTATTGGAAAATAAACAGCGCTTTTCAGGGAACATATGCTGTGAAATGTAAGGGAACATTTTTAGCAGTTCTGTATTTCGTCGTTATGCTCTCCGCAACAATATCACATAACCGAAATATTTTTATTGGGTAAACACAAATATTCGTATTATGGCATTGAAGGACTCTTTTCTATATTTCAAATACGTTGCTGGGGGAGTTCTTTTGTTGCGCACTATATTCTAAATATACGTTTAACGCAATGGTGTAAATATTTGTAAATAAGCTGCTTTTCAAAATTACACGAGCACTAGAAATGTCTTCATGTCTTCGAAGTATACATTTTTTACAATTAAACATTGTTCTTCTATCATTTTTCAAGTCTTGAGATAATTCAATCACTTTTTGCTCTTACTCAACGTAGTCATGGTTCTTATAGATCTTTAAGAAAATGTAGAATACCTCTTCTTCAATGGCCACTGAAGTCATGTAGATTTACTAAAATTTGGTACTCATTTCAGTGATTCTGGAGACAGAAACGTGAACATCTTTCTTATAGTCAATGAAATGGACACAGAAATGTGTACGAATATAATAACAATATTTATTTCAGAGAAAATACTGCACATTAAACAAAATGTATATACTAAAAACTAAATAATGCCAGAATAAAAAAAGCAGCAATAGCTAACAGTACATTACAGTTCAAAATCGTCCTCCAGATTGTAATGTTCCAAATCTATTAACAATTGTTGTACAACTCTCTTAAATCTGTTGTACTTATCTTGTATCGTATTGTACTTACTGTACTACTTAATATCATCTGGTAACTTATTATACAATTATGCACATATAATGTGGATTTTTTTAGGCAGTTATCAATTTATGTGAGGTGAAGACTTTATATTAATGTTACGTGTTTCATGACAATAGGAACTCTTATGAATAATAAATTTGTGTTTATTTATAAGTAATTGCAAATATAAGGCACTCGTAAAATGTAAACTGCATTAAGGATCAGAATTATGTTTTTATAAGTTACGGAAGGTAATTATAAGATGGCGGTCAGTAAAGAGTCGTTAGCCGCAGAGCTAGACAAATTAATGAAAAGTGAGATTACAGAACTAATTATATTTTAATTAGTTCTAGTATTTTTTACTAAGTTTTTTTTGGGCGATTGGAAGTTACAAAATTTTTTCCATCTAATTTATTATGGGGGAATTATGGGGGAATATATTTGTCAACCATTTTCCTGATAATTGGATCCATAAACAGTAGTGAAAAACAATCTACAGACAATTTAATCCCCTATACAATTTTTGACCAGTCATCAAAAATTTCCAAAATGTTCCATTTTATAAAAAATGCGGAATACAGCGTCTACAGTGTCCTTTGTGCTGGTGCAATTATCATTAATATATTGATAGGAAACCAAAAAAACCTTTAAAAAACAAATTCTGCATCCCAACCCCACTGGGATTGCCAATTCATTAAATGGCTAATTTGTCGATGTAACGTAAAAAAATATATTATTTTGCTTTGTATAAAGGCTTTTTTTTCTGGTTTCCGGTCAACACATTTATGAAAATTGCACTAGCACAAAGGACACTATAGATAAATAAAGACTATACTCCACTTTTTATACAATTTTTATACAAATTGTCTCTCGATTATTTTGCACCACTGTTTATAGGTCCGGTTAGCAGGAAAAATGGTTTGACGGACATTTCCCCCCATAACTCCCAAAATTAGGTTACAAAACATAAAATTTTTGCATTTTCCCAATTTTCAGTCGCCGCGTCGCCCAAAAAAATTGTAGTGAATAGTCTTGTCTGTTTATTGGATTTTGGCACTTTTTCCATTTGGGAAAACAGGTGGGAAAAGGTTTTGAAGGGTCTTCACATCTCGGACAGCAAAATTTCAAAAAGAAATCAGTTATTGGCCCATAATTTTTGAACCTCGTAGACCGAATGCAAAAAAAGAGCACTGGGTTTCTGATGAGTCCTAAAATGCAATTTTTTAGTTGATAGACAGGTTTCACATTTCGTCCATTCGGAGTGACCTTCTCATAACAACCAAATGATAAACTGAGGATACCGAGTGGTTTAGTGGGACCTTCTGCACCATATATTAATCCGACAGACGTCCACGACACCTCGGATTTACCATTACAGCTCCTTGGCTATAAGTAGGTACCGTATATACTTTAATAGGCATTTAGTAAAAAGTTGTTATTTTGACATTTTAATTTTATTTAGGAATATAGATTATTATATTTCATATAATGAGGTACTTAAGAGTTTAAAAAAATGTTAGAGGATTTGATTGTAATATAATAAAGTAAAAATAAATACAGACGCCATTAAACCCTATAGTATGTATTTATGTGGGATTTAGTTTCATATATCACCGTATAACCATACATTGGTCCACTTTGTTTTCAAGCCATTTGTTTCCCTCACCGCCGACATTCTCACTAAAGTATTGCCATTAACCATTAAGTCAGTTGAAGTTTTCCCGTAGCTAGAACATTTTTATCTCCATTCGATTGCTTCCCATTTGTTCCATTTAATAGTAGTACACATTCCAAGATACTCCATCTTGATAGCAGTTTTGAGTGTTTCAAATCTTTTGGCTTATGTCCTGCGATGAGCATGTTCCCTTTCTCGCAGCGAGCTTTTTGTGAAGTTCAGCTGTCACGTAGATATACAAACAAAGGCAACAATAAAAACATGGCACGCAAAAACAAGCAGTGATAGATCGGCTGTTGATTTCATTTTATTCTCAAGCAGAGATACGTACTAACGCGATCATAAATAACCAGTGTGGAGGAATTTTTTGTCGCTGAAGCTGTTTGAAGGGACATCTTTGTAATGAAGAAATAAAAATATTGCTTCTAACACGCATTCGTATTTTAAACTTGTGATACATTATAAAATATTAAGTATTTTATGGGATACTCATCGCATATTCGGGTATTTAATGTAAAAGACAAAGTATGCGTTTCATATTTTTCTCATCTTTTTTCGCCTTTCAATTTTAGGATCGATGTCAATAGTTTTTTCGAAAATGTATTAACATTTTTCCGAAATTTTAAAATGGGAGATTTTTTATTTTTTCGGGAAAATGTGGATACTTACATTTTCGAAAAAAATATTGACACTTTTTTTGAAAAAAAATCAGAACTTTTTTTTTAAAATTTCTATCCATAAGGGGATAGGAAAGTGAAATTTATTTTCTTACATTACTAACCATTTTTTGCAATACAATTACGTAATCCTGAAAAATAGTCAATATTCAATTATGAATATGTGGACTGATGTGACACAATGATAAGTATAGTTTTTATACAAAATAAATTTAGAATTTCTAGCCTCACTAGGTATTCTTACTTAGTTGGATATCTTTTTTAAAAATATTCAATTCTATAGCCTTACGAAAGGTTTCACTGTGTAAACCACCAAATTTTGCGAAAACAAATACTACTTTCATGAGAACAATATAGTTTTAATAACATCTCACTAGTTTTTTTACTCACTGTTTTTCTGATGCTATAAGTTCTTTTATAGTATGATCATTGGGATCAATTATTGGGAGAAATACCTTAATGACAGTTTGAACAAAGAAGAGGTTACGTATTTGGCAGAAACATTTATATTGTCCATGGATACCACAAGTGTCCCCATGTTAAAGATAAAATGGCTTCATGTGGTAATTTATTATTCTTAATGGACTTTAGTTATGTGCTTATCTATTTTTCAAGCGTGCCTACGCTTGAAAAACTGTGAAACTGAGTTTAAACCAATCTCTTGTATAACATTAAAAGAGGCGAATACTACATCACGTAAAAGACATGGTTGACAAAGACAGTGGAGCCAAATCTGTTTTAGTAAGACGTTCAGATACGGATGTCCTGGTTATAGGAATATCTTTTCTCCATGACCTGAAAGCTT
This sequence comes from Tetropium fuscum, assembly GCA_964058915.1. Taxonomy (NCBI): domain Eukaryota; kingdom Metazoa; phylum Arthropoda; class Insecta; order Coleoptera; family Cerambycidae; genus Tetropium; species Tetropium fuscum. Next base: position 96,721 of record CAXKVY010018574.1, on the reverse strand, counting down.
TAGGTCTAGAAGAGTTGTGGTTTTGGTTTGGTTCGGGCAAAACTCAAAAGTATATTGCAGCACACAGCATAGCTTTGAATTTAGGACTTGATAAATCGGTAGCACTGCGGGGTTTCCATGCTTACACGGGCTCTGATACTGTCTCATTTTTTGAAAATAGAGGCAAACGAAAAGCTTGGTTAGCTTGGCAGGAACAGTTCACTTCCGCTTTAAAATACAAGGAAAGTAAAAGTTGTATAAGCTGTATATAAATATCTGTAAGCTGTGAATTCTATAGAAATTCATGATGATGTTATATAAACATTAAGAAAAATCGCTATCAGTAATGATATCACCGACATCAATATAATTATTACGAAAAATACTTTTTTGTGGTGAAGATAGATGAAAAAATACGATACCGCCAATTAAAACAATTGCCTTCTGGAGCATATTAAGAAAGCGACATTTCAAGCGGGTCAAGTATGGGGCCGCACATTGACCAGCGAAAAAATCCATCACCTGAAAATTGGGGTTGAGTGCTTTCCTACAACAGATGGATACCAAAATGGAACTCTTTGTGTCCAGTTTGGTCAGAGCTGAGGGACTTGGAGAGATGCGGCTGTAAGAAAATGTGCGAAGTTTCCCTCTCAGTAATGAGAGGTTTAAAAAAGAAAAAGTATTAATTAAAGATATAGCTGTGAGTAATGGTTATCCTAGAGATAAAGTTGACAAACCAATTAGGAGGCGTAAATTTAAGGACACACTTCGTAATTCTACGATCATTCAAAAGGATATAGAGACTCCAAAATATGTATCCATCCCGCACGAACCCCGGTTTACTCGTGGTTTGAGTAAGGTCTTCAAAAACGTGGGTATAACAGCGATTCATTCGTCGAGTAATAAATTACAACAACTTTTAGACAATCCAAAGGATAAAATTGTTCCAAATGAAAGGTCTGGGATTTACGAAATTAGTTGTAATGATTGTGATCGAAAATATATTGGACAAACGAGACGATCAATTAACACCAGATATAAAGAGCATATGGCTCATCTAAAATATGGAAGAACAGATAAGTCTAGTGTTGCACAACATGCTTTTGACAACAATCATAGAATAGATATTAGTAATTTAAGATTAGTTAGAAATGTGACCAATAATAGACAGTTGGATGCATTTGAGAGCATAGAAATTGTAAAATGTAAAAGTAGTATGAATAGCGACAAGGGACCTATACCGTATAGCCCGCGTTGCTTAGCAACCGATCATTGAAGCGTGATTAGTCACGCGTAAATTTCACGGTGATATCATACCGTATAGCCCGCTTTACGCGTTGCTTAGCAACCGATCTTTGAAGCGTGATTAGTCACGCGTAAATTTCACGGTTATCATTATTGACGTCATCATGAAAATAGTATAAATATGGTAGATTTTGTAGTTTAAGATTAGTTTTAATCGTCTCCGGATGATGCCAACTTGGTTGGCGAAACGCGCGTCGAGCGAAGTGAAAGTGTTTTGGTGTTTGTGGAAACTACTCCGAGTGTTATGCTTTTGAAAGAAAATGATGCAATATGACATTTTTTACCTATAAATCAATTATTTCATGGTCAATCAAGGTCATATGCCCTTGAAATATTTTTTTTCAATTCTCCATACGAGAATTTATATGGAAAAGAGTATTATCATGCACAATATAGATGTGCAAATAAAAATTTTTATGACTTTTCGGTCGCCATTTTGAAAAATTGCTGGAATCTCGAGTCCTAAGGGAAAATTATATAAATTATTATTATATAAAATTATTAAACTATCGTCGTTAACACCTGTAACAAGTGAAAATCAGACAATAAATGCAATTTTTTCTTTCAATTGTAGAACCACCATATTACAAATGCCGCCATTTTGGTTCCTACAGGTTCTAATAAAATTTGCTGCGGCTGAGAGCGCTTAAAATTATCGTAAAACTTCGCACACGAAATTTCATGCTATCATCACAATTTGCAGAATATGACACTTTTTTCCAAATATCCGTAGCAACTACTCCTACAACAGTATTCTTTTAGAAACCACATTTCCAAAAAGTTCCATAAATGTAAAAAATAATAGGCAATTTATTATATAACTATTTGGGTCTGGCATGGATCTCAGTACCAGTTTTTATATTACCACCAAAAAAACTGTCATAATTATAATTAAATACATACATAGAAAAGTGCATGGATGCCCCGCGAACTTTTTAAATTAGTGCTTAGTTACATTCTGCCGCAGTTTCAGTTACGTAACGAGATATAAAACAGAAGGGATGACGATCCCAAATGCGATAGGAATTAATTAGCGTCCCCTCTGAGCTGAAAAGGACATATGAGAAGTCATCTGTGTACCGTAACTCTCTCGAGTTTACAGAATATACAAATTTACTATGGGGAGAATATCAGTGTCTAAAATATTGTGTCTGGTAGTATCTACTATAGTTTCATTCAATTTTGTTTGATTTATAACAAATTAGTTTTTCATTTATTTAAATCAAGTGATGAAGTGATATAGTCTGTAACAAGCACAGTGATGATCATTTTGCACTCGTATGCAATAATTCATACTGTTGCAAAATGGCCATTATTTATATATATCATTTTTTCTAATTAATATCAGAATCTGTAATATTTTTAAGTCCCTACCTGTATTAAAAGTTCTTTGATTAACTTAAAAGTATTTTTTCCTGCTATTTAATTTTTTCCGGGGGCACCGAGGGGGTAAAATGTGTTTATCCAGAAGAGGCTAATAATAAACCGGATCCAACAGCAAACTATTTTACTCTATTTAAAACGTCGTAAATCTACCTAGTCACCTGTGTTTTGACTCTGTATATTTGAAGAATTTTCATATAACAGTGTTTTTTAATTTTAAATTCCGCTTATTTCAATGTAATATACAATAAAATGGCGCTCTAGGTGTTCCGGATGTGACTTCATCCATATTTTTTTTAAATGGCAACAATATATTTTGCCGTCAGATTCTTGTAGACAAACTCTTTATAAGGTCGGCAATAAAGCGTAAAGCAAACTTTACATTTATTTGAATAAACAGAGGTTTAAACGAATTAATAAAAATTTAATCATACGAGTACTCTACGAGTACGCAAAAATACCATACTCCTGCATTAAAAAGAACAATTGGTGTGAACTAAAATCTAAGTGTGCTATGGTTCGCTTGAAACAAAACACTAAGGTGACAGTAAATAATGTCACAGCCAAAAAAAGTGTTGTTAATCATTAGAAGCAAAGATGTTATCCGAGAAAGAAAGAATAGAAATATTAATTATGATAGGCTACGGTGATTTAACCCGAACACACAAAATAGTTTGTGATATGTTCGAAATATGAAGGTAAAAACGTCACTCAGTCAATAGAAAGCAGGATTGAAGAGAAGTATAGAGAGCATGGCATTGTCAGATATTTTCCGAGAAGTGGAAGAGTATTAATGATGAAAATAGTTTAAATGTTTTGTTGTCCGTCCATGAAAATCGGCATTCAGACGAGAGACGACGATAGGAATTGCAGGTGAATATGGAATTTCAAATTTTTCAATTCACAAAATCCTGAACAAGTATCATCCGTATAAAGTTAAATTAATATATGAGTTAAAGGAGGATGATCAAGATCGACGTGTTCAATTCTGCCAGGAAATGTTGAAGAGAATACGAGAATCCCACTTTTTTAACAAATTCGATTTTATTTTCGGACGAGGCGACGTTTTCCTTACATGGTGTTATGAACAGGTGCAGATACTGGAATAGTGACAGACCAAATTGGGCAATTGAGGCTGACGCTCAATACCCACAAAAAATAAATGTATGGACGGCTATTAGAGGAAGTAGGATTTTGGGGCCATATTTCTTCGATGGAAATTTAACCGGAGACAGTTATTTAGATTTTATCGGCAACGACTTGCCGTATTGTTCCCCCACACTTGCCGTATTGTTATAGCCAATGAAATCTGGTACCAGCAAGATGAAGCAGCCCCTTATTGTGCAGTAAATGTCCGTCAATATTTACACGTGTTCCCTGGACGGTTGATTGGTCGAAGAGGGCTTATGGAATGGCCTACTTGATCGCCTGATTTAACTCCATTACATTCCTTCCTTTGGGGTTACTTTAAAAGCAAAGTTTACTCCCCAAAACTGCAGAATCTGGAAGAACTGAAGGAACGAATACAGCACCACATAAGAGCAGTCTCTGATTATTTTAAATAATGTGTGGGCGGAAACATTCAATCTTTAGAGTTGTGCTTAAGAGAAAACGGTCACATTTTCGAACATTTAATTTAGATTAATGTTTACTTATACCTACGTTCCTATTCTTTTTCATCTATTCTTTGTTTTGTTCTTTGTTTCTTACTACGTTTTACTCTTAGTTTTCTTGAGTTAAGTTGTTCATTGTTTACTGTATTCTTATTAATATTTTGGTCGTATTAAATTAAATGTATTTAGGAACAATATCGCGAGAGTGGTTCTTGGATGTTGTATTCAAGTTCTGCCCTAGCCATCCAAAAGTCCTGCTCTCAATCCAATTTAAAACATTTGAGGACGATTTGTCAAGGAAATTCATGTCAGAAATTTTCCCCGGCAGAACAGGGAAGAACTTTTGTTGGTCGTTGAGAACGCTTGGAGAAATGGGGATGCAGATTACCTACTGTCGAACGTTGGTTCATTCTATGCCAAGATGGTTGGAAGCAGTAATTGATAGCAATGGAGCACCTATTAAATATTATGGCTGTTATGGCTTAAATCGAATAAAAATAAAAATATTAATATATATAATATTTTCAATTAGAATATTTTTTTAAGCTACATGTAGCTGATTTGTTGACAAGTTCTTGAGGTGATGTGGACGTTTCTTGTATGATATTAGATAGATAATTTATTGGTTACTGATTTCCTGTTAGCCTATGATATGGGACGTGAAAATAATTTTTGTTTCTAGTGTCATACATATGAAAACTAGGATTTCTGAGTAGCACCTTATTTTCTGTTGCATACATTACTCACTGATGAAATAAGTGGCCTGGAAGAGTAATAATATTTAATTTTTTTAAAAACCCTTAGATTTCTTGCTATCACTGATAATCCTTGCATTAACGACAAAAGTCTTAACGGGAAAAGTTGTAGAGGTCAAGGCGCCGTCTACGCTGGTACCATCGCTTTGGCTGCAAATCTGTCGGGAGCCGCGAAAAGATAAAGTACATATTTTTTGTTCGTCACTGTTCGTCTACTCCACCGCATATGGGGAACTTAAAAAATATAGAAAAGTGTGCATCAGCGATATTCAGGTGGGGCTTAAAACGCATGCAAATAAAATTAGCGAGGTAGCTGATGTTGTCACAATTCAATTGGGAAGATCTCCCTGTAATTTGGACTAATAACAATATGTTTAACTACTGCATAACATTAGTACTTATTAATTAATGGATTATTTACTTTTGCAACTATTTGAGCTTAACTCTTCCAAGAAACACATCTCTGTAGTTCCTACTTCTCATTAAATAAGTAGACATCCGGAAAGATATATTTATCAGTTCTAATTTTTCTAAATATGTTTTTCAGTGTTTTTGTTAAGTAATTCTAGTTGCGTTATTGCACATTATTTTTAAAGTTAAAGTATTTCTTGTAAAGCATGAATAATAATTTACTTGTTTCTTTTATAATTATATCTGCTATAATTTCAATACTCACATTTTCCTTCCTATGTTATTATTATACATTATGTCGAAAGCTAAGTTGAAAAATTTTTTGTAATATTTCTTATCAGGTGTGATAGGTATGTTTGCACCGGTTACAACTAATTATATTTGATGCTACCGTCTGACTACCCGAAATAAAACAAGATAATAATGATTGTCTTTGTGTTTCACAATACATTAAACGTATTGCTCTGTTCAGAAACTTAATCTGAAAATGTTCACCACGTGGTAAATTTTATAAAACTTACCCTATTAATGAATGTTTCTCGCTGCTTCTTGATAAGGCACAGCTGAGAAATTAACGCGCCAACGAAAGTAATGAGAAGGTAATTATGGTCCAGTAACCTGAGCTGTACGAACGTGATGGTCGTAATCGAAATTCACGAAAGAGCACGTCTCTCACACAAAGCGACGCCGAAATGACTGTGTGATAGGAACGTTGGGACGCTCATGCTGTATGAAAAGTTGGAGGACATGCGCCGCGTCCAGAAAAGAAGATTATGGGGGTGGAAATATGTACCTACCTAACTTAGAGACGTACCACTTTTATGCCCAGCATCAGCGTTATCGTCTGGTCTGGTGGAAGTGTTAGGAATATTGGATATTTTTATTGGCTATTTTATTTATACTTACTTTAATGGACTTTTAAAGCCGATACAATAAATTTTAGAATTAAATTCAACCCGCCGCTTTAAGTACATATTATTGAAATCCATTGACTGCCTCCAAGTGCATCTTGATCACTTGAGCTTGATATATTAACTATTAACTTTTACCGGTGATTTCGTCCGCATTGACTTTATAATTGGGTCCAGTGAGAAATATATATATATATATATATATATATATATATATATATATATATATATATATATATATATATATATATATATATATATATATATATATATATATATATATATTTGTGTGTGTGTTTAGTGATGTTGGGCAAGAAATGAATGTGTAATGTTAAGTCTCTAATTAAGAGACTTAACATTACAC
>CAXKVY010018574.1:0-85000 GCA_964058915.1 Tetropium fuscum | reverse complement strand
TATATATATATATATATATATATATATATATATATATATATATATATATATATATATATATATATATATATATATATATATATATATATATATATATATATATATATATATATATATATATATATATATATATATATATATATATATATATCTATAAATATATAAAATATATAATTTTTTATTTAAATTCATTTACGTGAATTATAAAAATCTGGTGAAACGTAGAATTCCATATATCCGGCGCCATGTGCTTTACAATTCCTAGTTTGTTTGTTTATTAAAGCTCATCTTCGTTCAAACAGTTTTTGTGTTTTTTAGATATTCAGTTGCCGATATTCCTAGAAATGATATACCATCACATCAACAACTTTCAGTAATCAATCACTCAATTCGTCATTCGTGAAAACATGCTTCAAAATAATTCAGATTAATCCTAAATTTACTAACCTCATATCGTGCGAAACTAAAAACTATAACAGTCAAATTGATTGAACGGTGAAGAAAATATACTCTAAAACCATGATATTTTGTAAGTATTTCAGTATCATTATTAGTCCACGTAAATTAAGATATTTAGGAGAAATTATTTATAAGGAAATTACGTACGATTTTGGTGTACGAATTATTTTTGCCCCTATTATCAGAAGCTGACACTACCTTAGCTCATATCTGGTTATACATAGGCAGTGTGGATTTTAAGCTTTGAAAGGATTAAACTTTTTCAATACTTAATCATTTGCTCTTTTTTTCAAATAAATATCTCAGTTATATTGATTTAAGGCAGTTAACAGGACTAGAACCACAACTACATTTCCGATACTATATTTAAAGTTATTTCAACAATTAACGTATTGGCATCAGATTCCGCTTGACAAGTGAAAATATTAATATCAATTTTTTTTTCTCAACATGTTTATCTAGGTATGCTTTTATTTTTGCTATTAGCCAGAAATTTCTCTCGTCATATTTTAAGTGGCATGTCTTATAATTACAGTTTACAACAATATAATTTCAGTTGATTTTGAGCAGATGATTGAATTCAAATAATTTTTTTACGAATGGAGATCTCTTTCAACCAATTTTATGCGATCCTGAACCATCAAATACCACATAAACTTTTCTGCCATTTACAACAAAGCAGTTCTAAAGTAATGTAAGTTTTCAGTTCTTTTTGATACAAATGCGCTGAAATATGGTTCTATTGGAACTACAACTCCATTTAATCTAGTTTTGTTGTTTACAGACATTAGAGGAGTAAGTTTATATTTTTTTGTTAATTTAAATTCTTGTTTTAAATTTTGAGCATTAATTTTGTTCATTTTCTTCAAACCTTTACTTAACCCATCATAACATTTTATTGTTTCGTCACCATTATTCCAATAGCAATATACATTACAGCGTGAGTATCTGGAAAAGTTTCTGTGTTGTAAACAAAATTTAATATTTTTTTTCTCCATTACTGTCTCTCTTTCTTCGAGCATCTGTTGAAACAGCATGCTGATAACCAGTCCCTTTTGTGTACCTGAGACCCCAAATATGCTTACATTTCAAAGAACTTTACTTTAGATTTTACATTACATTTACAGTTAAAAAACGTATTTATAAAAACATCAATAAACAATTAATTATTTATTTCAAAAAAATTACAATTTAAAAGCGAAAGAAAACTGCATATAAACATTTTAATATGTAGTGTCGAAAACACGTTCCAAAAGATAAATTAATAATTTGTTCACTGAATTTGACGCTCTACTTAATACACTATTGGACTCTAGAAGCAAATAGTATAATACCCGTAACTAAACTACAAATAATTAGTGCATCATATCATAATATCCTCAATTAACGTTTCAAGTTTCCCTACAGATGACCTATTTTAGATAATTAATTGATGGTGTGTGGTGTGAGTTGATCAAATACTTTTATGTCATAAATACTAATCCTGGAATGTAATTGAGGTAAAAACATACTGTATTTATCGACTCATCAGAAATTAAGTTAGTCATCCTACGATTTTTATTATTAGATCATTAGCCAGTGATCCATTTGTGGTACCATACATATAAAACGCTTACATTTTTTAAACATAACAGGCAGTTCTTTATGAATGCGTTATAATAGGGAACTGAAATATAAAATAATGTTACGTATGACTCGAGACTAACAAATGATGCTACATTCTTGTTAGTGCCTCCATTATCCTGGACGCCACACATTGCCTTATAATAAATTGATCTATCAATGTCAGCAGGCACTAAATGTAGTTTAATATCAATAATTCAACTCTGATCTCATTATTACTATTACTATATTGAAACCGGAATCGTGTGAAGGGATAATACAACGAGAATAGCATTACTTTTTCAAAGATGCGCACTGGTTGCCAATATTGAATAAAATTTAGTGAGAAAATATATGAAGCCGTTTGAAATATATTTATCAAAGAACAAAAAAATCCTCCGTGTGCTCATTGAGTCTATGGTTCTATCACATATATTATGTAAACTATATATAAAGAGAACTAGCCGATGACAAAATAGAAGAGCATAATTCCTTTGTCGCTTGAATTTCCTCGGTTTAGAATTATGACTTGGCAAAAGATGAAAGAAATTGTATTATTTTTTAGAATAAGCGTAATATATTCTAATCACAGGTGGCTTTAAACGCAAACGAAATTTTTTCTGTAACAAATTAATTTTGTAAAATTATCTTATCCTAAGCATCTCAGAGGACGACATGAGGTTTCTAGTAGCATAAAATGGCATTCTTATATTAATCATGAGAAGACAGACAGCCTTCCCGAGATGTTTTGAAACGCCGTGAACCAGGTCTACTTACAATATTACCAGTTATTATAGGGTAGATCAAGTTGCGCCCCCAAACTGCAGTAATCAAACCGAAATGTACGTCACAGTTGCACACCTTGCCCTCAGAATTGGAAAGGGCAAACGTAAGGGGATGCAAAATTGTAGGAGGGGCAATCCTTTTGCGCGAATGTAAATAATTTTACAGCTGTTATAATCATTTCATGTTGCACAATTTTGCTCACATACAAATTTTGCACAAGCTCAGATTATCCCCCACGGCCTCTTGAAAAATTTCCTTCAGCCCCCCCTCCCCCCCACGCCTTAGGTAAAAACAATTTTCTAGCCATTATAATCGTTAAATTTTGCACAATTTTTCATACCCATCTCCAAATTTTACACACTCTCAGATTAGCCCCCATGGCCAATTGGAAAATTATCTTCAGCTCTTTCCATGCCTTAGGTAAAAAACATTTTCTAGCCATTATAATCGTTAAATTTTGCCACAGCCTTTGAAAAATTATCTTTAAACCCCTGCGCTCAAGATAACAACCCAAAATAGTCAAATGCGGTGTCTAATATACCGGCTGTCTGCAACCGGATATTCCCCTGTGGTGTAGCTTATTCTTTCCTTTTTTTAATTGCAGTGTTGAATACAAATTGTACAGATTTTTGAAATGGGTACCGTAGTACCGACTTAAAAAAAAAAGTGATTGTTACTACTGAATCTAGTGCCATTATACCCTGGCCATCCCCTCCTCGACCCACAAAATTACAAATATTTTGCTGCCATTATAATATATTCTCTTCTTGCAATTTTGCAAAATTTTGGACCTTAAATCACTAAAGTACAGCAATCCATTTTGGAACGCAAAACTAAAGATTAGTTCCTAGTAATCTAGAGACTTTAGTTGTAATACACATCAACTGTCACTGTCACAACTGTCACTGTCACTCAAATTTTATATTGTATTCTGCATTTCAATTAGATTAAGTCCGTAGATTATAGGGATTTTAATTTACGTTTGAATATGGCACTAATTTCTTCGAAACAAAATGGATTTCAATTGCGGTATTTTAGTCTAGGGTGCAAAATTGTAATATTATATATATAATGGCAGGAAAATAATTGTAATTTTGTGATACGAGGAGAGAACGGCCAAGACACAATTGCACTAGATTTAGTAGATACAATGACTTCTTTTGGTACTGCAGTACCCATTTCAAAAATTTATTTGACCAAATTTGACTGACAATTTGGTTGTTACCTTGAGCATGGGGGGGTCAAAGTAATTTCTCAAGAGGCTGTGAGGGTTGATCTCAGGCTATGCAATATTTGGAAATGGGTGTGCAAAATTTAACGACATAATGGCTAGAAAATGGTATACAGTATGAGTTACTAATATAGCGGCGATCAGTAAACAAAGAAAAGCGGGTACTGGCCCGGTAATATTAAAATGCTTGCCCTATTATCAAAAGAAAGTTGGAACAAATTTAAAGTATGTGGTAATTTCGTAGCACTCGACTATGCGTTTGTTCATAAAACAAGTTATTTAGTTTTCAAAGTAGATTAAATTTGCTACAAATTTGAGGCCAATAGTTAAAAATAATAGTTACCGAGATACAGCCCTCAAAAAATTGGAATTTTTTCCAAAAAAGTTGTATTTCAAGATTTGGTCAACTTTCGTCCCTGAATTTGGGGAATATTTTACGAATAAAGTCATAGGGGGAGATGTAGCGAATATAATTAGCTTTATTTAGCTTTAGTTTCCTCACAATGCTTAAAAATCCAAAAAATGTCCAAGTATAACGTACTTAGGTATATTTTAATATTTTAATATTAAGTATCAAGAATGATACTTAATATTCATTCTGTCTAAATGCTATATTAAGAATCAAGAAGGGTAAGGGTAACTTCGAACACAATGTTTCGAACGGTATAACCGTTAAAGTGATGCATATACTATTTTGGTACGATCACAAAATTAAAGCGAATTTATACATATGTATACACATCCTAGGTGATGGAACCTTCTACAAGGCTAAGGTGTACTGGAAATAATGTTATCGGATAACATTATTTCCATTATACCTCAGCTTTGTAAAAAGTTGCATTCAAATGTGATCAGAGGCATATAGTATTTTAAAATTTACCGCTTTTATGCACGTGGCGCCTTCTCTGACCTTCACCTTTCATCACAATTAGCCAGTTTAGTACTCAGGAGTAATTTTTTTCACAGAGGTGCACGTATCGAATGAAAATGTCTATTTTGACAGTTTAATTTACTTACAGTGCTGGACCAGTAAGTGTTACTTATCGTTTTTGAGTAACAAGCACGGTAAGTGGACAAAAAAATAGATCGTAGAAAAAATTGTATAACTTGCAATAAAAAATAATAATTTTCCACATTTTCATGCTGCATATCGATTTTAAAACAATGTTTTTGCCGTAAAACTCACATCATTTTAGGACAATGACTATAATATAAGAGAAAAACACAAAAGTATTGTATAACTCGTATCAAATTCATCTCACAAATGCACCTGCCACAAAACCAGAAGGGTGCCTCAAAGTATCTCTGTTCCGATTTTCTCTCTCACTGCTTCGTCGCTCTGTCAATCAATAAATGAAAGATTAATAAGATTATTTTTATTCGAGCAAAACAAAGATATATTAATATATATATTATGTATCGTACGTGTGTAACTGTGCGGTGATTTAACATACATATGGTCCATTTTATTTACTTAAGAGACATCTTTCCGCAGTTACTCTTCGAAAAAACTAAACATTTTTGTTCCAGATTCTTATTAATCAACGAACTAATTTATCTTACTCCTCTACGTATTTTACGTCTAGGAATATACAAAATGTAAATATTTTTAAACATCGAGCTAAATTAAGATTTTACACTGGCTTTATGTAGCTCAACTACCGAATTTGATTATATTGTTGTTGACATATTGGTTTTATTCACTGAAACTTAAAGCAAGTGAAATAAAGCAAAAATAAGTTGTATACAGTATTTTATTTCGTGCAGTAGGCAACGAAGAAGAAGGCATAACAATTGAAGATTTAGAAAAACCAATTAAAAGACTGAATTTGGTAAAGCACCCGGAGAGAACTGCTGAAATGATAAAAAATATGACAGAACATGGAATACGGCTACTTCTAAATATTTACAATAAAATATGGCTGTATTTAAAATATGGAGAGACCTCAGACTTAAAATTGAACCAATGCTAATGGACGAACATAGTACTTTAAGAAAGGCAAAAATCTAGAGGACCATATATTTACAATAAAAGAAAGCTCTGTGGTTACTTTGTAATTAATTACAAAGTGTAATTGCAACTTGTAATTAATTACTTATTTTGTAATTTCAAAGTTTACTGTATTTTTGTTTGTCACTGTTATATACTACCCCGTAAATGGATTGATCTGAGGGGTAGTGTATTGTGAAATAATATAAAAATAAAAAATAAAATTAGTTTGAAGAAAAAGGGGAACATGTAGAAGAAAGTAAAGAAACTGCCAGTAGAAAGAAAAGGAGTAAATTCGTGAAACATACCTAGTTATATTCTTATACCATAATGGGTAGATGGCAATTTGTTTTCTAAACTTTACGTTTATTTGTTTCAAAAAGTGAAAATTAAATATTCAGAACACTTTTATAACTTTCCAGTAGTTTGTGGCAATTTCAAAGCACCTATTTTTCGAGACAATGTGTTATACTATGTCTGGCTTGAAACCGAATACAACAAGAATTCGAATGCTATAACTTCAGCAGTAAAGCATGCATTAAAAAGACATACCTTTGAAGGCGTAACGAAAATTTAGCATTTTGCAGATGGATGTGGAGGGCCAAAATAAGAACAGCAACCTTATGAGTATGCTTCGACATTCTGGTTTGGCCGTAGAGCTTCACGGCCAAACGTTTTTAAAACGTTCCGAATAAGAAAATATATATTTTTTTATACTTTTATTTGACGATATTGATCGAGTTTATGAATACTTTAGTTACAATATTGATCGAGTTTATGAGGTCTGCAACATATTTAACATAATGATTTAACCCCATTTCGACGCTAGAGCAGATTTTAAAAGTGTTGTTGTCAAGTGAAGCGTTTGTAAGACATTTGTGTCGTGTATATTTACTCAAGTTAAAACGTAAGTATTTTAAGTTATTATGACAGCATTTAATATTCAATTTTGCTTGGTTTATAGTAATCTATGCAGTTCTGAAACGTAGCCACTTTTTTGCAGAAATGCAATAGAATCATATTGTAATTTGCTCCTAATATGGGGTACACGTCAGTTCCTAGTTTGGGGTACCAATTTGGGGACTCTATTTGCATTTTGTTTGAACTTCCATTTTCTGAAGATGTGAGAGGCGAAGTGTCAAGACTGTTTTAAATGGGCTCACATCAAATGTGCTGTTTTTGAAAGAGATCAGTGTATTTGCGATTTTTGCGTTAATTAATTAATAGTTTCATTATTTTCCTAACATTTGTTTTCATGCTCTCTTCCTATTTTTGTTTAATGCTTGAATAACCTCTTATTGAATTATTATATTAATATCTATCACTGTCGTAGCAATTCTGTTAGTGCTGATCTGTAACCCATATTAGGATTCCATATGACCCTAATATGGCGTACTAAGTTGTTTTCTAAACTCTGCATTTCCTTTATTTTTATTTTTTTATTTGGTTTTCCTAAGAAAAAGCTTAAAAACTAACTAAAGACGTATTGTATTAAAATATCTGTTAAATTCGAAGTTGATTTTATTTAATCATTATTTGAAAAAAAGTGTCCTATCTTAGGCAACTTTTCTCTACAAATCATTCTCATTCTCTACAGATGTCATAGACAAAATTTTACTAAATCAAAAATGAATAGTAGTGTGTTGAACTAAAATTGGTGATAATTTATTTCACAAACATTTAAATAACAAGTACTTTATTATTTTAACCTCCATTATTAATGTTCCATGCACGATCAATTTATTTATTCATATCTATTACTTTTCAATAAATCATTTGTACAAAAAGCACTATGTTGATACGACATTAACGTAGTTATTAGCAATAAAATAAAGTTGGAAATAAGGAAAACAAACTTCTTATAATACAGTAAAGTAAAGTAGAGAAAACTTTGTTTTATACATACCTTGTCTCGACAAGGACTAAGAACAAGTCCCAAGTTTCCAGGCATTGATGAGTTTCTAGGCATTGATTGCATAAACAAGATTGCGTAACTTCATATATAAACTTCATAGAATAAAAATAAGTATAGAGTTTGAAGGAAACGCCGCAAACACAGCTTTATCTTATGTAACTCACATTTTGATTACCATAGGAAGTCAACCCATCAATAATCAAAGCAGAATTTCCATAAAACTTTTTCCATAAAATTTTTTTTAATTCTTCTTTTCTTCTTAATTATCTTCTTTAATTCATCTTTTTCAAAGGATCTTGCTATGTCAGATTGCAGCTGACATTATATCCAATAAAATAAATATACGCATTAATAATAAAATAGTTGTCCACTTTCGCAAAAATATTTTCAAGATATATTTTTACGTGTCTAGTTTCTAGTTTCTTTTTACTTTTCTAGTGTCTAATTTATTGGGTTAATTATTATTAAAATTTTTAAATGTATTATAAGTGCCAGATATTCTGAAAATCAACTCTGCATACAATGGAATGGTTGACTAATTCTCTACAACGTGATGAGAATTAACAAATTCGTTAAAAACCAGTGTAAATCATCAGATTGAAATACGAATCCGGATCGATTTTGCAATATGTATGGTATTAATGGTATCGCGTCTGTTCCATCTCGTTCGAACAGTGTTTAAAGTGAAATTGCATGTAAAACTTAACCGAGCAAGGGCGTATTGAATTAGGGATAAAGCAGATATCCAGCAACTTACGCGTAGTAATTTTTTCTTACAATACATTAGAGTAACTTAAAGTGTAATATAAAACCCAAAGAAAAATCAACAAATTAATTTGAATTTGTGTTGTAATAAATACTGTGAAGCGTGACTAATACCATTAGAATTCCTTTACTTTCTGCGCGCAAATGTAGATGATCTAAGATGTAGATGATCTAAGATGTCCGATATATATATATATATATATATATATATATATATATATATATATATATATATATATATATATATATATATATATATATATATATATATACATATATGACGTGCTGTGTCTAACTAAAATACATTAATGTTAATATAGCATAGTGAACTTTGAAATAGAAATGACATATATATTGGTAAAATAGACGATACTTTTACCTATAATAATTCACGTTATAACAAAATTATTCTATTGACAATTGCAGGAATTACTTGCAAAACAACTATAAATTTACGGAAGAGATAAGTTGAAAGAAAATAAGCGGAACGTTGCGAAGGCGTTATTCGGCTACAGATAATAAACGTGTCTTGGAAATAGCTCGGTATTGCCGAACGTTAGAACCCAAGGTACGCCACAAAATTTAGATAATGGGAACTGCTGCAGAATATGGCCAGACACATTCCCGACCTCAAGTTATGGTCAAATAATTTTGTGGGAATAATACCGAGATTTTCTTAGTCGCAGATTTAAACGAACCAAGAATAAAATATAGCTTAGGGTATGTTTGAACTTTAATGACTTGGCTTATTTCTATTTTAGCAGATCAGTGCCTACAATTTACAATTTTAATAGCATAATGAATGGTGTTAAATATACTTGTTGCTGTTGGATAAGTAGATCTATAAAAAGTAATAATGAAAGTAAAAGACGTGTGCTTCTAGCAGAATTTGAACCCGGGGCCACTCGACTGTGATTCCAAAACGATACCACTGCGCTACTAAAAGTTTGAGTTTTATTAACTTCTGAGTTATGTGAATTTATCAAAGAAATATATATACTTTTCTATCTACGGCGGCTCTGCATGATTCGAATTTCATGAAATTTGGTACGTTATGCTACATGGCTACCATAATTTACTACAAAAAAGTTTTAAATGTGTAAGACTTGTTACTCTTGAGATATATTTTTTCGGACATATGGTTTGAAGCCCTACTGTGAGGGCATTTGTAATTAGATTTAGAATAGCATTAGCATTTCAATAATTTCATAAATAAAGGTATAACGTCAGCAGCAAGAATAAACAAAAATGTGACAGGAAAAAGGAAAACATAAACCTGTAAATAAGAAAACAGGCGGAAGTAAACAATTCAAGTAAAATTGAATTAATACGTTTAATATATACCCTACTTTAATGGGAGTATGCAGATATTGTAGTAAGAGGAGATTGAGATCTCCGAATTAAATAATGAAGAAATAAAAATAATAAAATTAATTAATGTTAAAAAGCACAATAATCTAAAAAGAAATAGTAATAATAAAATATTGAGAGTCAATGTTTATTTCATTTGTAGTTCAGCTTGTAATTTAATAATTTTTCTACCATGCTTCGTTTTCACATAATATACTAAACCATTAAAAGTCCATGCAGATTTGCCCACGAGTTCGCGAGCCTTTTTAAACAGCTTCAAATTATCCACAGTAAGCATTTCAGTAATAGGCCAGTCAATAGTACAGTAAAAATCGCTAAAATCACAACCTAACGGCTAGTTCTGATTTTCTAATATGTTGTTAGGACCATTGCCAGTAGTATACTTGCAGCTTCGAAAGACCTGTGCTAACTTCGAGCACAGGTGAAAACCCTTGAGATTTTCGCACATTTTTCGGTTTTTTCACTATATCTTTTAAACATTTCTTCTAAACATATCTTCTATGTATTTTTGCATAAAACATGTTATTACGTTTTTAAAGTAGATTAAGTTTGCTACAAACTGAGACCAGAATTAGCTCTGTAGGTACAATAGTTGCCTAAGTACAGCCCTCCAAATGTGTTTTCCAAAAAAGTGAAATTTTAAGATTTGGTCATCTTTCAAATTTTTACGGGTACCTAATGTCATAGGGGGGGAGGTTGTAGCGAATGTAATTAGCTTTAATTTAAGCACAGAACTGGAATCTCTGGAATCTGGAATATGTCCGGAGTGCGGATCGAGATCCGCTGCACTTAGGCCCCATTGGGCCCCTTGTGCTTCCTCCGTGAGGGAAATGTCTCCCTAGGTCATCGACCAGCCCAATGTTGTACAAAAGGTGATGATGTTGCCCAGGGGCATTTCCCTCAAATTGGCCATAGAAGGCCAACGTTCCCCCAATATGGATTCTCTGGTCGATGACACGGCGGGACATTCGCAAAGTACATGCTCGATCGTTTCATCTTCTTGTTCACATCCTCTGCAGATGGGTGTGTCACTTTGTCTCATGTTATAGAGGTGTTTCCTTACCCGGCAGTGTCCGGTTAGGATTCCTGTAACAACTCGCAGTTTACCCCTGGACATTGCCAGATAGTTCCTCGCCGTCTCTTCGCTGGGATATCTCAAGAGATTTCTGGCCAGCTGACAGCTACTTGTTTCATCCCATAACATCTTAAATTTTATGTGGGTGTTTTCCTTTATTAATTGAAGTTTCGCTGCAACTGGTAGCGTACTTGAAGGACCAGGCCCAAGGATACTCAGGTTGGCTGTCTTCTTGGCCAGTTTGTCAGCTTCTATATTGCCGTTGCATTGTGAGTGTCCTTTGACCCAGCACAGGCAGATGTGACATGCTCTCACAAGTGCTTGGTGACATTCCCATGTTGATCCTTTAGTTATTTTATAATTTTTCAAGGCCAGTAGTGATTGTCTACTATCTGTGCAGATTCTTATTGTATTGCCCGTTATTTCTCTGCGAGCAATCTCTTGTGCGGCTATGGTTATACCAGCGAGTTCTGTTTGTACTACACTGGAATTTTTATCCATAGTCCAGCTGCATCGGAATCGCAGATTCCTGGAATATATACCACAGCCTGCTCCATCCTTTTTCTTTGATCCGTCCGTGAAGACATAGTTTACACCTTCAACGCCGGCCTCGTCTTCACCAGTAGTATGTATGGTGTAAGGTTTATCAAAGACAAGCCGAGGCGGAATACCATCTGCACATGCCTGTAAAAGGGGTATCTTTCTGACAGCCTCAGTCCACAGGCGGCTTCTGGTTTGGCCACAGCTTGCATTTGGTAGTATGCCAACAGATTTAAGGCGAGTCATGGTAGCCACTTCTTCTAGATGTAGGTCTAGTGGTGGAAGACACAGCATTATCTCCATTGCTCTCGTTGGTGTTGTTCGCATGGCTCCGGTTATGCTCAGACAGGCAACTCTTTGTACCTGGCCTAGCTTGAGTTTTGCTGTTATTTGTTGACTCTTGGGCCACCAGACAACAGCTCCATAGGCCAACATTGGTCTTATGATAGCAGTGTAAATCCACAGGACCACCCTGGGTTTCATTCCCCAGGTTTTCCCTACTGTCCTGCGACACTGTTCGTATGATATGTAGGCCTTATTTATTCTTCTTTCGAGGTGAAGATTCCAGTTTAATTTAGCATCGAAAGTTACCCCCAAGTATTTCACCTGTGGTGCAAAATTTAGTGCTGTGTTTAGGAGAACAGGTGCTCTCATTGGCTCCAGTTTTCTTTTCCTTGTAAAGAGTACCATTTCCGTCTTCCTGGGGTTGACGGATAGGGCATAATCCTCACACCAATTTTCGATTATTCTTAGGGCCATCTGCATTCTTTGACAGAGAGCTCCTTCGAATTTTCCATTAAGCAGTATCGTTAAGTCATCTGCGTATGCAATTGTGTAGAATCCTTCCACGTTGAGGTGGTTTAGGAGGCTGTCAAGAACCAGATTCCATAGCAGTGGTGATAAAACACCTCCCCGCGGACAGCCTTTCGCAACCAGTCCTCTTATGACAGTGTCTCCTGCACTGATTTGTACTGCTCTTTTAGAGAGCATGTTGGATATCCAGCTGCTCACAGTATTAGGGACGTTCTTATGTGTTAGGGCCGCTGTGATTTTAGGAAAGGTGGTCTTGTCAAACACACCCTCTATATCTATGAAGACACCCAGGGTGGATTCCTTATGATCCAGGGATTTCTCAATCCGACTTGCTACCACATGGAGGGCAATATCGGTGGATTTTCCTGGCGTGTATGCATGTTGGTTGGGGTGCACCGGATTGTTAGTCAATGTTACATCCCTCAGATATCGCTCACATAGCTTCTCCATTGTCTTCAGTAGAAATGAAGTTATACTAATAGGACGGTATGCTTTGGGGGTGGAATAGTCCATCCTCCCTGCTTTTGGTATGAACAATACTTTTACTTCTCTCCATGTCATTGGGATATAGAGGTGTGCTAAGCACACCCTAAACATCCCAACCAGGTGCGGCAGTAGTTTATCCAGGCCCCACTGAAGTAGTGCTGGATATATGCCGTCGATGCTCGGCGATTTGAATGGGGAGAAGCTTGAATGGGATGTATTTGAATGGGATGTATTGCCCATTTGATTCTGTCTTCACTTACAATTTGGTTGGCGGTTTGCCAGTCCGAATTTGTTGGTTGGGTGTCGACTTCATTTGGCCATTCCCTACTATATGTTGTGACAGATTCAGGGAAGTGAGTTTGCATGAGCAGCTCTAGGCTTTCGCAAAGGTTGTTGGTCTTGGTACCATCGTCCCTTTTCAATATACCTATATCATGGTTTTTGTCTTTGGTGAGGATTTTACATAGCCTGACTGCCTGTGAGTAGTCTTCAATTTCCTCACAGTAGACTCTCCACGCTTTTCTTTGTTTTTGTCTAACTAGTTTTTTAAACTCCCTCGGGTGGGTCTTGTATTGGTCCCAGTCTGATTCAAGTTTTGTCCGTTTTGCTTTATTAAATGATGTCCTTGTCCTCTGTTTCAAGTCCGTCAAGTCCCGGTACCACCATTTAGTGGCTTCCCCAGGGGCTCTCGAGACTCTGAGCGGGCAGGATCTTTCAAAAGCTTTCCTTATTAAAGCTTAAGCACAGAACTAAGTCCGAAGGTTTGATAGTTTCCTCATAACGCTTAAAATCCAGAAAATGTCCAAGTATAACGTACTTACATTTCAATTTCTTCACGAACTGCAAATTTACTTTATTTGTATTATTGTGGTTCGAACCGTACAAGTGTAGGGCAAGGGATTCAATATTTTGTTAGCTATTTAAAGTTTGTTATTTATTGACTCATCCACATAGCCCCCCTCAGCTACAGTGGAGGATTTCCATCGTCCGTGGAGTTTAAGTAAGGTTATGTCTGCTCCTGAATCAGGCAGCAGCGTAACCGACGTTCTTCGGAAGCAAATTACCTTATGCATTAATTATTTGTCGTCTAGCGCTTCTGTAAAAAAATATCAAATTGTTCTCGTGTCAACGTTTTCATACATAGTTTCGTACTTTTTTTTGGTACATAGCCAACATTTTTCTTTTTTAGACAGGCCTTTAATTTCATAAATTTTGAAATATCAACGTTTCTCCTAATTTTCAATATATAAATATATATTAATGTTATAAATATATAAATACATATTCTATGTATTGTTAAACATGTAACCATGTTTATATGGTTTTTTACCATATAAACATGATTTATTTATAATAGCTTGTTTCATAAATAATGTTTGATTTTTCTATCATTGTATCATTTGCAGGGTTTCTTTGTTTGTTGAAAACAACAAACAAATTTCTTTCTATCATTCTAAATTGTATCATTTTCTATCATTCTAAATTGTATCATTTGCAGGGTAGCAAGTAAATCTTAAGAATATATTATTTTAATTTTCCCTATCATAATCACTTAATAACCATAAGCACGTTCGAATACAAAATATTGTATGACACACAGACGAAAAACAATTTTTTGGACTCCTACGAATTTCCAGCCGAGCTAGGCTGCCAGTCGAGATATTTCGTAGTCTTCCGAAAACTACGGACATCGTTCTGTGCTTAAATTAAAGCTAATTACATTCGCTACAATATCTTCCCCTGTAACTTTACCCTTAAAATGTTCCCCGATTTCGAGAACGATAGTTGACAAAATCTTAAAATTTCACTTTTTTTGAATAAATAGCAATTTTTGGAGGGCTGTGTCTTGGTAACTATTGTACCTACAAAGCTGGTTCTGGTCTCAAATTGTTGCAAATTTAATCTACTTTAAAAAAGTAGTAACGTGTATTATGAATAAACGCATAATTTATGATAGAAGATAGGTATGTGCGAAAATTTCCCGGTTTTTCGAGTCCTGCGAAGTTATAGAAGCACAGGTATTTCGAAGCTGCAAACTTGGATATACACTACTGGTAGTGGTCCTAACAACATATTAAAAAAATCAGAACTAGCCGTTAAGTTGCGATTTCAATGTACTATATGACTGGGTTATAATAATAAACTGGAATTCATTCAAGTAATGCAATTATAATTTGATTTTATGAACGTACTAAAAATAATTCTATCCCTGTTACATAAATATCCAATTTTATCGTTAAGAATGGCGTTCGTATATTTTAATTAAGTAAATATATTTGTCTTCCTTTTCCGTTAGCAAATTAAATACTCGGTAACCCACCTACAAAGCAGACGCTATTATAAACGCGGAATCTTATTCCCTGAACTTATAAGTCAGAAGAAATTGAAAGCCATTGAAATATATACCAATTTAATTATTTTGGAAAGCAGGTATTTTACTTATCTTTAGGGGTGTTTTCATGGAAAAATTTATATTCGATATTTCATGATATTTGTATTATTTGTTACTAGTTTCTCGTTTTAAAAAAAATGTAATATTTAATTTTCATTTTCAGGTTACCTAACTAAAAATTAACTTTTTTTTAACAATTAAGGAAAAAAATTTTTGACTAAGTATAATACCAAGTACGGGTTATTAACATGTACAAGAACTGAAACAAATTCTAAAGAAGCTGATAATATTTCTGTGTCCACGACTCGTGGCAACCAATGACATTTCCGTTTTATAATAGATATACTTTTTTTGAGATATTTTCCAAAAATGCGTTAAGAACTGAAAAACAACTTGTTGAAGATAAAAAATGTATAATGATCGTCGATAAATCATAGTATTCAACATGCAATTAATTCATTGCCATTATAAACTCGCGATATTCGACACTCGTATTCAGCTCGTGAAGTAAACGTCACCCTGCATTAATAATGGCTATCATTAATTGTTCAGTGAATAATATAATATTAAAGTATATTCTGAATATATTTTAATTTATTAACACAAATGTGACGCCACAAAACTCGTAACATACATGCCTTGAAACCTAATGATTAACGTTACAAGAAGAGAGCTGTCGATTTCCCTAATAGATTTATCCAGAATTATGTACCTACTTCTCACATCTAAATGGTCCATTGACAAAAGAGAATGTAACAATGTTTGTCAAATTTTTACTATAATAGAGAGAATTAGACAAAATTTGGGTTTATTCGACGCTAGATAGTATATTTATGGTATGTCTAGAGTGGCATTATCATGACTTAAGAAAATATAATAAAATATATACGATGTCCTTTTGCAAATAACAAAGTTGAAATACATTTCGGTATCACCCTGTATAAATTTAATATTATATTTCGAATTAGCATCAACGAAAATATCAGGATACAAATTTTGAAATAATTTATTATAGCGGTTCCTAATCCAGAGAGGGGAGTATTTTAGCTGGGACACGGTGTATAACTAGCGTAGATAGTAGCTATTTGTCTAACCAGTTGGGAATAATATAATTTTGTGTAACGAGCAGATTTCTGCGGAACGAGCGCTAGCGAGTTCCGCAATAGGATGCGAGTTACACAAAATAGTTTTTCCCAACGTGTTTCATAGAAGATATTTTTCTAATTTTCGACAATTTTATATTTTATGAGAAGAAAACACTTCAGAAAAACAATCCAATAGGTTGTAACGGTGTGATAGCCCGTCATTTTCATAGCTTGTAAGGTCTAATAACTATGAACTTTACTAAACCAGTTGCGTAAAATTTTGCTTTTCGTAACTGGTTGTGAAAAGTTTTCCTAACGTCAAAGGGTTTTGAAAATTATCACTTTACACGTCAAAATTAGAAAATTCCCAAGGTGTTTCATACGATATTTTCTGCTTTCACCAATTTCATATTTTATGAGAAGAAAACTGAATTTTATACGTTTAAAAACAATCCGGTAGGTTGTAACGGTATGATACCTTGTCACTTTCATAGCTTGTCAGGTCTAAATGACCTACTATCGAATGAACATTACACAACCACTTGCGTAAAACTTTACTGGTTTTGTAAAGTTCGTTTCACAGTACGTTATTTAGACAATTATGAAACTGACAAGCTATGAAAGTGACAAGCTGTCACACCGTTACAAGTGACAACCTACTGGACTGTTTTTAAACTTATAAAATTCAGAGTTTACAAATATAAAAAATATCCTCTTCAAATATAAAATGGTAAAAATTAGAAAAAAATCTTGTATGAAACACTATTTTGTGTAACTCGCATCCTTTTGAAGAAATCTGCTCGTTACACAAAATAGTACTTTTCCCATCTGGTTACATAAATAGCTATTGTAACTGTGTTTCATAAGATATCATGGTGTTTGTCAGGTAAATACTACTCAAACCAATTAAACTAAACCTCAAAATTAGTTTTATAAACGCCAAATATAGGGAAATCTGGCATAACAGTCGTGCACTTTCAACTGATCGCCACTGTATATTTAAATAAATGTGGTGAATTTAAATATGTGCAGTATCATGTCATCATAAAAACGCCTCTCCAAATCTCTAAATGTGTTTGTATGAAATGTTCTTTTGAAAATATTATGGTAATGGAGCTGAATATAATTACCATAATAGTTATTGTCCAACCAAGGCAACGGTCCAACTGAAATGGTAGAGAATATGCTGTGGCTCAAGAACAGATTTTCCTAGCAGTTATTTGCGGAACGCGCATAGACTGCAAAATGAACGCTTTTATGAAATATGTGAACAAAGTGCAGCAATAACATTGTTTTACGTACAATGAATAGATAACAGCAATTAACTGTGGCTTGTTAAATTAAAATTCATATTTTGTTCGGAATTTCCGGCTTTTTGTCTTAATCCGGCGGTCTCTCGAATAATTAATATTAGCTGATTGCTGCAGATTTAGATATATGGATCTTACCGGCATTAAGTTAAGAAGTTAGATTTAATATTTAATTATTAAGTGATATGAGTTTTATCGAGTGTAACGTCAAAAGGGGATGATGATATACAAGGTTTTCCCGCATATTTTGACACTTATCTGCCAGTTTACTTTAGGAGATAGAGAAATGGTAATTACAAAAGATTTAGGACTCTTTGTTAAGAATCAAAATTACTTATCACTTATCAGGAAAAATAAACGACTATCGAAAACGTCAAGATTTTAAACAATTTTTTTTAATGGAACGCCATTGATGTTTTTCCCTTTTTGTGACATTGTGACAGTGCATTTTAGTAGCTTCAAACATATTATATAATTTTCCTATATTTGGTCAAATCGCTTTTAAAACAGATGGATTTAAATATGGAAATAATGTGTAGCCGGATAGCCAGATTACTGTGGGATACCTCATACTTTCTGTTGATCTCCCAAATATATTAAAATAGTAGAACATTCAAAATGGGGCATTCGGAGGCAGATAAACATGATATAATCCGTTTATTTTATTGAAATGTTAATAACGTAACAAGGACCCGAATTGATTACCATCTGTAGAATCCTGAAAGGTCCATCTAGAAATACGATAACAAATGTTAAACAGTTGCTACATTCACTTTTAGTAATTATTACTAATTTGAGAAATTTATTGTAGGTATATTTGACGGATATATTGATTTTTAAGCAGTGGCTACGCGTTCCCTTTAGCATGTGTTTAGAAATTCAGGTTGGCAGATTACGTTAATTAGTCGATTGCATTCATCGATATCGAATGCCATAGCGCATTTAATAAATTCTTTGTCATAGATTTACCACAAATATCTTAGGTGCATATCTGTCAATTTTCAAGCCCTGAAAACGTTTTACTAGTTTGAGGGTGAATTAGTTTTGTGACAACCATTTTTTTACTAAGACAAAGCGAAATTTATCTACTGGTTATACGTAATATCTTCAATACTAAACAAATATAGGTATACCAGAATTATCATAGAGAGTATAACTCTATTCCGTCTGAATCTAAGGCTTAGAATATTTACAACGCATAGGTACCTACTTTGAAAGTTATTTGGGATGGTATGATAGTAAAAATAAAACACATTGTTCAATTATAATTGCTTGCAATTTTATTCTTCATGACATCTAACAAAACTGCTTGAAATTCCCTTACATCTGCTCCAAGATAGAAATCATTATGTGCGAAGTCAAAATAGTATTTGTAGGCCTTCGTTTTACTTTGCGGAGAATTTAATTTCTGGTACAGTATGTCAACGTCCTACAAAATAAAATGTAATATAGTGTATTTAGTAATGAAAGAGATAAAAGCTCATAAAAATGAAAACCCTCAATAAATGTAGTGTGGGTGGATATACTAATGTCTATAAATTGGAGATAGTTATAATAGACCTGGGGATGATGAGAGTTTATGGTCTCCGATATCATACAGCATGCATTTTGGAGGAGTGAAAGTGAACCTTGTGACACGGATGCTAGCCCACTGGATGTTTCATATGATCATATGGAAAATTGCATTCCCAACTTTTTTTCACAATTTTATATTTTTTGCCTGATTTTATAATGCTTGTCCCAATCATATATATGGCTTTTTACGACACAAACTTTCATTCGTTTCCTCGACGTGCAGCATGAAAACGCGGACAATTTTATTTTTTTATTGTAAGTAAACGAACTGCATGACAATGGAAGATTATGTACAAGAATCTCCAGAACGACCAGAAACACGTGTCAGCTAACAAATATTCTCATAAATAATATATACGAGGCTTTCATTTAAACCCGAAACCCACGTGACATAATTACATTGAAAAACCTCATGCACGCCTATGAATTGACCATGAAATCTATGAATTGACATTTAATAGGGACTTTTATTTAGTTATTTACATGGTAACTTCTTAAATACCAACTTACAGAATTTTATTCACTAGAAAACAGAAATAAACTTATCACGTGGGTTTCTGGATTAAATGAAAGCCCCGTATAAGAACATATTATTTATATGCCCTGATTTTGTCCTAACACTCCCAACCTGATAGTGAGCAACCATTGACAACAAAACAACCTAGTTCGCGCATGTGAGGAAAATATTAACGCGGGAAGCTGTTTTGTCTCTTCTCGTTGATTGTAGTGTTCTCTGTCTATACTTTAAATTAATTTTAAGTTTCTTTTGGTAAAGGAGCATTATAATATCAAAGAGAAATGCAATAGTTTTGTGTAAGGTTTACGTGCAATCTTCCCTGTGAACGGAAAGCGTCCAGCGGGCTAGTGCCTGCCTTTCTTTGTTGTTTCACTCCTCCAAATGGCATGCTGTATAAAATCGGAGGTCATCGTCTCCGAACTCCTAATGAAGTGAGAAATTCTAGTACACTTAAGTATATCAATTTTATTGGATGGATTAAATTTTAAGTTAATAACGGCTAGCAGCGGCCCTTTAGCTTCTGTCAGGTATTATTATTTTGTATTATAAACTAAGTTCTGTTTACAGTACTATCAAAACCTATTAATTCTATGGAAAAATCGCTCTATGGAAAAATCTTTTCTATGGAATAATGCGATTTCTTAAGTACATAAATAAACCGCGCAAAATTTCCCTATTCAAAGTATACAGAAAACACATAATCGAGCTTCGGCATTAAAGATGCGCCGACCATATGACCAGTGGGTACTCCCACTTAATTCCAATCCTTACCTAAGCTACTC
This sequence comes from Tetropium fuscum, assembly GCA_964058915.1. NCBI lineage: Eukaryota > Metazoa > Arthropoda > Insecta > Coleoptera > Cerambycidae > Tetropium > Tetropium fuscum. Next base: position 64,306 of record CAXKVY010018574.1, on the reverse strand, counting down.
GCGGTATGATAGGAGCTGCCGCAGAATACGAATCGGGACAATTAATTGGTCCTCGCGAGTTCAACTATCCAGTAGTGCCTACCGAAGTAAATAGTGACTAGTGAAATGATTAACAAAACTTGTAAGAGATACCGTTAGAACTTAGGATAGTTTGGTACAGTTTAAACATAGCCGTAATTTTGCTGAAAGTATTTTGCTAATAATTTAAACTTCTGTTACCATTTCAACATAGATAAAATTACCACAAAGGACAATATTATTCTGGATTTTGTGACTTTTACTAGTATTTTGGAACAAATAGAATTATGTTACCCTTTTAACATAGCTGAAATTTCCGTAAATATTAAACATAATATTATTCTGAAATATTTTACTAGTAGAAGAATTCTTTTAACAGTTGAACATAATAAAAATATAGATATATAAACATAACAATAAAGGTGCCATCCTCCTTGCACGGCACCTTCGTTATTACTGTACCATAAACGTTTTAAACCTTTAAACTAAATTAATAACTAAGTTCCTAGGGTACTACTCTTTTCATCGCACATTTCATAGGTAACATACCTAGGATTTCATAAGTAACTCTGATTCTGAGCTCCCCACAATTCTAGTTGATTATGACCCTCCTTTATTGTATAGATATATATATATAGTTGTTTTTATTCTCGTTCTCTCCACATACACAAACCATAACATTACTACTTGCCTAAGGAAAACCTGTTGTCGCACATTAAATTAAGCGCTATTAAGTAACCCCACTGTTATAAAATACAGCCGCTCAGCGCACATTACTTCTGCTTGCTATGCGCTTTTAAAACCCCGCATCTCTCCGTAACCATAAACGAATGTAAACAGATTTAGGAAAGTATGTACCTATGTAGATATGATATGAAACTTTCGCAAATTAAATAAAATGTTATTAATATTGATGTTGTCTCACTTTAAAGATAATCTTTCCCTTTTCCTGTAAATCACGTGACCTCTGGGGTTCCGATATTCACTTGTAGCTACCTAAGGCCTCAATTGTGCTGCCTTTGGGCTAACTGTACACGATAAAATACAGTTTGGCGCCCGCGAAAAATATCGCAACGAAGGAAAAGCGTCACATCCTATATTAATAATGATAGATGATTATATAGCTATGTCAATAGGATCACCCAGTTCCCACAGTATAGCCTCTTCTTTTAGTATGTGATTTATAACGCTTTGCCATTTATCTGTAGGCACTCGATGCAAGGAATTAGTTAACAAAACCTTGACGTTTAATTTAAAGAAATTTAATTTGTTTTTAGGTTCTTTAATAATAACCAAAATCTTCAAAAGTTTTTTTTCAACAGTTATTTGGAAAGCTTTTTTTTCTGATAACCACTCAGTTATATCGACCATATAAAGAGCTACAGGGGCCAATACAATTACAAATCGTGGAGGAATAAGATCCAACATTTGATTAAAAATACTCCTCGAATACATCTGCATTTATATATTCATGATAGTCAACAAAATTTTGCACTGAATGAGTCTAAAATAATAGGGCTAATATTAGGAAAACTTACATTTATAGTTGCGAGTACATCTTTTTTGCCAACAAATAAATGTACAGGCAAAGAAATATTCCTTACGTCATATATAGGAGGATCTATCGAATTATACGTTGCCATATTGCCTGGTCCTTTATCATAGTATCGGAACTCGCCACCATTTTGGATTATTTGAGTGAAATGCTCTATTACTTTCAAAGATGTTCCAGATGGAAAATAACTTGCAAACACTGGAAACATGTCCTAGAAAAAAATTGGACATTATTTATATTATCATATAGTTCATTATTATAGTGCTTTCGTTTGATATGCAAACTAATGCAATGCGGTGCTCAGTGGCGCGCACAATTATCCTCATATAGGAAATAAAATAAAAAACAATAATCTTATCATTCTCGTAGAACAGAACAGCTGCCCATAACTGCATGGCGGAAAGGGCAAATTAAAGACTGGCTCGAAGAAAGAAACATGGCACACGATGATTCACTACTTAAAGCTGAATTATTGACCCTGACAAACTTTTCCAGCTTTCAAGAAGTATGTAGTGGATGAAATGGCCAAAGCAAGAAGAATTGAGGTAATTCGATTGCCTGCATATCACTGCGCACTGAACTCAATTGAGCTTATTTGGGCGCAAATAAAAGGGAAAGTTGCTAGAGAAAATACAACATTAAAGTTAGCTGGTGTGAAAAAACTTCTCAATGGTGCAATCAAAGAGGTAAATGCGGCCAATTGGATAAAATGTATAGACCATGTGCAGAAGGTGGAATCAAGAATGTGGGATCTCCATATTATGATGGATACTCGGGATACTCCCATTAAACCAGTCATAATAAATGTAAATGAAGACAGTAGTGAAAGTGACTTATTTTCAGATAGGGAATAGTGTTATGAATTTCTGATGTGAGTTTTCGTGAAGAGTGCTACTAATAAGTGACAGTGAAAAATACCACGGTAAGTGTAATTATATGTACAAATAATAACATATTCCGCAAATTGGTGTTATTTTTTGTTAAATTTTACTAACAGTCTTACCTATACTAATAATAAGTAACCTAACCACGTTCTATCCTGGCAAAAGGCATTCTTACCTCCCCGTGGTCCTTGCTGGGCAATAGCAATTTAATTTCTTTCTTTTATTTTAAATTGTTATTGGCTAAATTGAGCACTAAGTTGTGCACGCAGCATGCAATTTATTTTTCAATATATTTTAAATACATTCAAAACTAAATAATTTTTTGGCTTAAAGTTTTGCACATATATGAATATGACATAATAAGAGATCTTTGGAAGTTACTTCACCTTGGTGTTGCGCATGATGATACGCCACTGAGCAGTAAACCCAGTAAATCGCCGGCTTGTTCATGCAGGTGTCTTCTAAGTGAGCGAGAAGGGAAATATGATTCATATGAGTTGAATAGGGTTAGCGACCGATATGGTAAGCCGCGGACTGGAGACTCTAGTTCTATTCACAAAAATTGTGCCGGTATACAATTTTACACTAAATATCCTTTTGTATTGCATAGTGATGTGATTTATCTCTTTTGTAGTAATTGATACGGGTTTTCTTTGTAAAATGCCGCACAATTTTTGGCTCTAATTTGTATATCAAACGAAAACACTATAATTTGTTCTTGCATAATTATTTAACTGTAGTCTTTCTAGACAAGGGAATTTTATGGTATTCTTACCGCTTTTACTTGACGAGACGCTAAACCAGTTGAAAGAAGAGTAATTACGGCACATTGCATAATGGAAGGATATGTGCCACAAAATGCGGAGACTATGTGATTTAGAGCAGGCATATCTCCTATGTAATATATGCCCAAATTCCTCAATGTTTCCTGAAAAAATAAGAGCCTGCAATATAATTACGAACAATTAACCATATGGGCCAGTCGGTACATCGTTCTTAATATGCCTAGGTGGGAATAAATGGGGGCAAGCTGCAATAGAGTTTATTCTCTTTGTAACAAAAAAAGGTAAGACTTATTTGGTCCGCAACATTTTTTATTATTGCTTATGAGAAAGTGAAAAATAACGTATGTATGAGAGTAATGTACGATAATTTTGTACTAATTTATCGCATTCCTTCAGTCTGACGGTATTTTCAGGTTAAATATATAAATAGATCAATATCAATACAATATCAATATCAATACAACAGATCATTTTAACATCCATAGTCATTTGAAGGTGCCTTTTTAAGGCAGTAGTCACTTCACGTGACTACTGCTTTAAAAAAAAACAAAAAATTTTAATGTAGTTTATTCGACTTTTATTGAAAAAAAAGTTATTTGACTTTATAATTTTCAAATTTATAATTTGCCATTTCGATAGAAAATTTTATTCCCCTCAAAAAATTTTATTATGTGTATATATTAAAAATACATAGTTTTTGAATTATAGTTATAGTAAGACTTAAAAGTGGACAAATTTACTCACTTTATTCTTTGCTATTCATATTTGTTTTGCGAAAAGAAATCTTGGGTTTGTAGCAATTCATTGCATAGAGAAATAAGGAAATAGATGAATAATAAGGAAGGCAGACTTACCAGTTGTATATCTGAACATATATAGGGAAAACGAACCACTTAGAAGTTGTACAAGTTCTTTTACCTTCATTGCGGATCTTCAGAGTGATGTACGATTATTGAAGTGAATATTCTTTAGCCGCATGAGAGTGTTTTTTCAAGGTCGCGTTACGACATACTTTATAACATTTTCGTCTCACAAGTGAGATAAAGTAAACGAGAGATATGAGGGAGAGAGAGAAACAGATATAGCAAATGCAGCGATATTTATACTGGATGCACATCTGCGGAGCAAGAAGCCTTTGTACATCAGAAACTCCATAAAATGTCACTTATTGGCACTGCAGGATTGCCATATGAAACTGTGTTTGTCGAAGGTGTGTTTTATATGATAACAACAAATATTGAAGTGACAGATGGTTTAGCCAATGGTGCAGTGGGAAAACTAGTGCTTATTGATTGTGATGATTCAGGTGAAGTCACGATCGCATGGTTAGATTTTCCGGATTCACCGAAGTTGGTGAAAAAATTGGGAAAAAAGTTGCAGGGTATGTAAACGCTAATGAAATTAGTAAAACAGCTGTACCAATCCGTAGAAGCGTAGCTACAATGCCCCTCAATAACAACAAAACAATCCATGCGAAACGATCACATACAATTTTGCGGAGAGCAATTTTCATATAATTTATAAACTATCGTGACAGAATCGGAATTAACCAGAATACAATATTACTTATGCATACTACTGGATATCTGGATTGGGTTTTCGAATCTAATCCAAATGGATGATGATCTTTTTGTGGAGGATGCGTCCTTGCCACTACTTCACTTTCTTCGTGAGAAATTCGGTGTAGATATGAATAACGACCGGAACATTGCCACGACTAAATCTGGGAAAACGATTGATGCTTTGTTCTCGAAAAATCTACACCATTTAGAATCACGAACATAGATGTCATACTTCAGTTACCATAAAGCCAATATGTACAATTCCTCTATATCTCTCTCTCACACTCTCTCAACGAATCGGTAAAGAAGTATTCACTTCTATCACGTGTACTGTGCTGCACGCGGATTTATTTTTATTGATCCTTTATGATCAATAAAATAAAAATATAAATAAAATATTGTTTACGATCAATAAAACAAATCGTCATCACTCTGAAGATCCTCAATGCAGGTGAAAGAACTTCTAAGTGGTTCGTTTTCTGCATATATGTCCAGATATACAACTGGTAAGTGTGTACCTTCCTTATTATTCATCTATTTGCTTATTTCTTTATGTAATGAATTGCTACAGACACGAGATTTCTTTTCGCTAAGCTATATATATATATATATATATATATATATATATATATATATATATATATATATATATATATATATATATATATATATATATATATATATAGTGATTTAATGTACACTACTAGGTAATCCTAGAGTGCATTACATTGTGACGTAAAAAATAGCTAACATACTTCAATATTTTTCGGAATGTCATGCCTATTAATATACTGCAACTGTCGACAGGGGTTTAGCACCAACAGGCTTTGTTTTTTAAACCGTGATATATGACGGTGAAAATGTTACCCTGAAAATTTAATTCCCAGGTGGAACTGTAAATTTGATATAATTCCCAGTATAAACTGTAAAGTAATAAACGAAAAGCACCCTTCTACGCCCTCGTATGCGCGACCGTTTTTAACACAATTTTTGTGAGGGTGCTTATTCACGTATATGGATGCGTAAAAATACCACAAATCAATAAATAGCTTGTAGACTAGGGGATGTTGTGGTAAACAGAAATTTAACGGATTCTTTTAATACTTTTGTTAGTAAATATGAAAAATAGCACAAATGAATATTTGATTTAATATTTCAAATATTCTGAATATACTATTTGAGAACCCTAAACCCTTGTTACTTAAGAAAAAAGGACTAAGAGAATGTTTATCCAATCGTGGTGTAGGTGAAAATATGCAAGATAACACAGTAACATAATAATGAAAGCATTAATGTAATAAGTTTAACTGATTGAAATATTCTGAATAATAAATTGTTGGCCTACAGCCCACCCCAGAAATTTCTTTAGAAATTAAAAAAGTGATGTGGTTGAGACAACCGGTTCAAACTAATTTCAATCGATAGTACATGCAAAAATGTACTTTGTAACGAAGTAGAAATTACATGCGGCATGTTGAGCTAGTTACATATCATATTTAAAACTATGGGTAAATATTAGCCGTGGAAATCCATTTTTTTATGCATGTATTTTTATTTTAGCCAGACTCGTTTCTGTTTACATTAGAACCGAAAACTAATCCTTTCCAGTAAAATAGGGATTATTATGCATTGTACTTGACTTGTTCATATTAATTTCTTACAGATATTTATGTACCAAAATTTATATTAAATTTTTTGTTTCGTCTGTTACATTATTTTCTTTTTTCATTGAAGATATTTGTTTAATATGATGATCATTAGGGATATAAAATTACATTTTTTTCAGATATTTGTCATTTAATATAAAAGCATCAATATATCTTCTTTTCTTGTTTAAACCGTAAATTAAAACACATAAATAACTCTATTAAACAGATAATGAAGCTACATGACAACTATTTAATATGTAGCTGAGAAATTACGTTTATAAAAATTTTTTTTTTCTTATTTTAGATTAAATACATCTGAATTAAGTTCAGCCGGGATCTTCATTAGAGGAAGATGTTTGCAAAAATAAATATATAAAAATATAAATATAGAACAGAACATATACTATACTGTACCAGATAGAGAGTTAGAGTTATTGAGTCAGTTAAATAAAAAATAATCTTATTTTAATTACTCCAGGAAATAAAGAATATTACCGGGAAAAAATAAGAGAATCTAGTTTTATAAGCTTACCTTATGTTTTTTGGGTCACTGATTCCGAATTTTTCAGTTCCCACCTAATTCCATACTGGAAATACCGCAATTTTTGAAAAAGGGCGCCAAAAACGAGTATTTTCATAACTATTTAATATTTTAAAATTTAAAAAGAAACTTGACCAGAAAAAGCTAAAAAACACTTAATAATTTACAAAAATTATTAAATTAGGGTAAAGTTTGAAGCCGCTTGAAAACATGGAAGGAAATGATAAAAATATTTCCAATTGAAAGCTGCCATGTTTATATCAAGTCTTTCACTTAGCCTAATTTTTCACTATTAAGTTAATTCCTCCGGTGTCGTTTTACAGCTGTTGAAGGACCAGGCTCATCAAAGACCTCAGTTTCTGAACTTGAAACAATTTTATCAGCTTCTGAAACACGAGGGAAAACGTCAACGATATCGAATCCAAATTACATTCTACCTAATTCTTTTTCTTTTAAATACCCAATAAAGTCAGCCATTGTTTAGTGACTACGTATTGCACACTTATTACTTTCAACACGTTTTACGTCTAAGACAGGTAAATACATAGGTAAATGGACTGAGAGGCATGGAGAGGAAAAGGGAGGAGAATGGAAAAAGAATAACTCACAAATTATCGATGTTTTATCTGTCTGATCTTTCTCCTAGATCAGCGTCAGATTACTCCAGTGAGTCTTCTTCCCTGTCCATCTCTTCATCTAACCATTCTAAATTTATTTCATCAACGTCATCTTGATCATTCTACATCAGATCCCCGATGTCTTCCTCTGGAACGTATTATCTTCACATGTGTTATTGCTGCATTGAAGGCACCATCACCAAACATGGCAGCCAGCTTTTCCGGCAGCCGCATGCTGTTCGGCAACCTTTCTTGCATTTGCAGGATATGAGATTTAAAACCTGTGGTGAAACAGGAGGTATAGAAGTAGTGACTACAGGTAAGCCTGCGTGTGTTCTTTTCGAGCCCCAATCTTCAGCTTCTAACTCGTTCCTCTGCCAAAGTTGCACTTGATGGTATGTGCTGTATAATGTTGTTCAGCTGCAAGTTCGGTAGGAGGAAAATTTGCGATGTTATGCCTGCTGTTGCACGCCGTTCTAATAAAGGTTTTGTGCATGATTTAAAGCTGAATTTCAAGCGCTGGAATCATACATGAGAAGTAGGAATTGATTGCCCTCGTTTACAATGGCTTGCGACTCTGAGTTTGGTTTGAGGAAAGATTGACGAATGGCAGTAAATCGTCAAGATTATTAATCAATAGACTAATATATTTTTTTACCTTTTCCAGACAAAGCAGATACTTACTGTGTCTCATGCGCTGAATGCATGTAAAAATATAATGTTTTCAGTCATTATTTTTCCCTTTAGACTCAAAAGAGAAAAAACTGTGTCGACACTTTCGCTTGGCCGGGCTTTAAAAAATGCATATCCGATGCCTAACCTAAGAGACCTATCAAAAGAACCAATAAATCTACGTCCTCGCCAACAATTATTACACCTTATGTATGTTTTAACGCCTCTTCAATCATCGTTTTAACAATTAAGTGACCCGCATCTTCCTTCGCTTGATACTACTTTTATGTACTTTTATGTTTTCGGCCTCAAAGTTTCTCTTTAGCATCGATATGAGACAATGTTTATTCCTGCTGTTTATTCCTGCTGTTTATGTTTATTCCTGCTATTACAAAAAATTGTCTTGAGGAATTGTGGCTATTATTGATGCATCATAAATTATATCGACCGGTGAGGGTTTTCCTCCTCTTTTCAGTATTTCCGCGAATTTGGTGCTTTTTCGGGGTCATCTGGATAACCATCAAATACGACGACGCAGTTTGTTGTGTATTTTGATCGGACGTATTCAATATATACATCACAAATTGAAGAAAAGGGTTTCCAAGCAACGCGATGAAAAAGGAATCCGTCTTCGATAACGTATACCGCATCTTCTGCCTCTATTTCTTAAGCAGCAAGCGGCTTAAATTTCTTATAAAAGGATGCTTTGATTCCCTTGGGCCTTCTTCATTAAAAAGGGCTGAAGGAAAGGGCCTCATATTCCAGAAACTTTTCTAGTTCAGCTTCTGATTTTTTTGCGATACAAATCCTTCGAAAATCAGGAGAGGGTCTATGGTTATACAGCAGGGAAGAAACAAGCGCTGAAAGACAACATGAGAGAATCTACGGAATTGCCGATATTGTTTGCGCGCCTGCCGCGCTACGTATCAGAACCCAATGTTGACGACGCACAAGCGCCTTTGAATTTGGTCTGTCAAAAAAGCATTTAGAAACTTTTTTGTTTATTTCAATTCATTTTGTTTTAAAAATTAACACAAGTTGAGTTATTTGAAATAAATCGTTTTTGGTGCCATTTTTTCAAAATAAGGTATTTTCGTGAAGACTTTTTGATGGGAAGTGAAAAATTCAGAATCAGCGATCCAAAAATCATAATTTTAGCCCATAAAACTAAATCCTCCTATTTTCTCCAGGTGAGCCCTTTATTTAGTCTCTACTGCCTGGAGTATATTGTTTAGGCATAAATTCATAAGTTCAGATTTGAAAGTCTCAATTCAGATTTTAAACACTGAATTCTGATTCGGACCTTAACTGAATTCAGAGATTAAAGTCTGAATTCAGAGATTAACGTGAATTAAAAAAAAATACAGACCTGACCGTTCTAACGCTTCATATATTGTTAATAAAATTAGAAATGTTAATTTTATCCGTGGGCGTGAGTTAGAATGTCATAACATCGTATAAAATTGCAATTGATTCAGGATGGATTAATAATAATAATATACGCCGCTGACCAACGCAATATTCATTTATATCATTCATTCTAGTGATTATGAAATTTTAATTGATATTTACCATCGCCGGAGCACTCAGCATTGCCATTGACCTCATGAGCCCTTGCATGCTTTTTATGTAAGCAACCGGGGCCAAGGATATAATTGCTTTTAAATGTGCGTCTGCATGCTCCTTTTTTGCTGTGGAATAAATATACGAGATGGTTGTACCCATTGAATGGCCAATATAAATTGTGTTTCCTTTTTGGCCCGTGGTGTTCGAAATCGTTTCAATGATTGCAGGTAGATCGTATGTAGCCAGTTCGTGTAAACTATAACAAAGAAATATATATATATATATATATATATATATATATATATATATATATATATATATATATATATATATATATATATATATATATATATATATATATATATATATATATATATATATATATATATATATATACATATATATTATCAGTAGGTACCTATTTACATATTTTTGAGAACGACGGTGGTGTCGTGAACACAAGCTCCTTATAAATAGAATACATTCGTAACTGGGATATTCCTATATAATATCATACCTAGTGTGTTGGAGATGGTCTATAACTGATTTAAATCACCTTCTAGGGATTCCGACAACGTAACTTCTGCGTGAAAATGACAGAAAATAGGGGAAACTGCGATAACCGTTTATACCATTTAGCCGTATTTCAAATATACCCTCTCGTTTCTTCATCTTTATGTTATCAGTTAACATTGTAGGCATAGAATAACTGAATAATAAATATATACATATATATATATATATATATATATATATATATATATATATATATATATATATATATATATATATATATATATATACGTTATTAGCAAGTAATGCAGATTAAACTATTGACCATGCTGTCGCTTGTGCAGCTGCATGCTGTCTTGCATTATATGGTTTATAAAAGAACATTTCATTGTATCATTATTCAGTGTAGTCTCTGTATTCAAGCACTAATGATCTAAATTAAATTATTCATTAAATGATTTAATTATCTTTCATCTCAATAAAAGTTTTTAAAAAGTTATTTTTGCAACTAGCAATATAACAAAATTGGCGCAGTCGGTAGAATTTGTGAAACATCCCAGAGCAAGGTGCTTAACTGGTAGTGAAACTCTATAGAAGAGAGAAGACAGCTTCGTGGTACCTAACTAGATGAGCCACACTTCTAGAACATGGAGAATTCCCTCACCGTGGTGGCAGATCGCAATCTCTTGACGCAGATGTACCTACAAGCCCATGTGCAGCTTCTTGTTAGTGCAAACTTTTAAGAATCATCTCGAATTCTTGTTTTCATTGTATATTTGTGCAACGTGAAAAGCAATCAAACCGATTTTTTTCAACCACAATTCTATTCCAACGTAGCAAATACATTCACATTTTTTTTGTATTTTCATACACATTTTTTGTACTCAACACAGCCTCGCAATGGCACGCGCAAATGACGCCGATGCTGAAGAAAACGTAGCTGTAGAGCTCTACAGACTATCGGAAATATTTTCCATTGTGCCTGATTACGTAGGTGATCAGATCTTCTTACAAACATTTTTGAATTCATGTAATTCTGCCTTCAGCATGGTAATCAATGACCAAAAACTACGCCTTACTCTCCATGTCAAAAACAAGTTGCGTGGCAGAGCTGCGTGCAGTTGCGTTGCAGAGTTGATTAATTCCCGTAACCCAGCCACTTGGGAGGAAATCATACATTTGTTAAATTTACATTTCGGCGATCCGCGTGATCTTACGTCACTGATACAGGATCTCCAACGAATCCAGCAATTATCTAACAAGTCCGCACTTACTTTTGTATCCCGGTTACAGATGCATGATGCAAAAATGCATGCCGCGATACAAAAGCAAATGATGCCTCCAGAACAACAGAAAGGGCAATCTGACTTAATTGAGACAATGACGCTCAAACTTGCCGGTCTTGAACCTAAGTTAGGATAAATTATCAGATCAGGTAATCCAAAAGACATGCTTTCAATGGTCCCTTTGATATAATTCAAATATTTACAAATTCTACAATATTAGTTAATCTTGAAACCAAAAACAAAACAAAAGTAAATGTCGATAAAAGGAGAACTTACTACGAAAAATTATTTATTTTCAGGTTTCTTCTGCTGATCGGAACAGCACCTTCGCAATACACAATAATCCCAATAAATAACACATCCATCAAACTAGCATTTGACAATAATGAGGAGATCCTATCTCCAATCCTAAACATGTTTGAGCCCGCTATCCATAATTTCCACGTTTTTCAAACAGTGAAATCTTATATCAGTCTTTTAAATCAAATATCAACCTCCATTGGATCCAAATTTAACGCCGTCTTTTATGACACCAGACGTTATAACCGCAGACTCATTAATGGTATGGGTTTTTGGGTTCTGTATTTAAATCACGTACTGTTAATCTTGACGCATCAGATGGAGAATATTACTCTAACTGTAGAAATAAATTGACAATGATGGACATCAGCTAGAAAATTTAATTAGAAATCAAATTTCAGTCACAAACTTCAGTCAGCAAAAACTTTAACCTTACTAATCAAATGTTGCGTGTTGACGAGGAAACATTCAATAAAGACATTAAAGAAATAGAAAAATCTATTATGAGTACAAACGATACAATTGATTCTATTGACATAAAATTAAAATTTCTAGGAATTTCTGAGTAACTCATGGAAAGTTACTTGTACATTGAAGATAACAAATGATATTTTAAACTCTGTGAGATTTGCACGTTTAAAAGTAATCCAGGAGAGCTAATTACCTCGTTATAAGAAATTTACACTGAAACAATTTACCCTTACCTGTCAAGTTTTCAAACATCGCTTAGTATTTAGGCATAATAGAGCTAGAAGCATTTCAATCAAATTCAAATTTAGTATTTGTTTTAAAGATACCCTTGTTAGAGCAACAAACGTACACCCTCTATCATTTTTATCCCATTTCTATTTTGGATAATAGAATTGGTTTACATCCCATTTTCCCTATCACAAATAAATATGTCCCGAAAGGTGATGATTCTTTGATGTATGTACCCGTTCCTGAGCCAAGTAATTGCAAACGACTAAATTATGGCACAAAATTATGTTCTTTCTATTTGCATACCCAATAGCCTCGTTATCAAGGCTACCTGAAGCACGCTTATTTAAAAGTTTACAAAAGCACCAGAAAACTGCTATACCTTACTGATATTATGCAAACGCTATAATGTCCAAGGGCTTAAAGCTAATATGTGGTTAACCATCATCTCTCAACCTCTACACATCACGATAAGCTGCCCCAAGAAAAGTTCGATAACAGAACTAATTTACGAAAATTAAATCCTGAAGTTACAACCTGGCTACGGTGCTTTCATTGGAATCACTGAAGTCCACGAAAGCTCAAAAAATTATTTGATAAAAAATTACAGTCCTCATCCAGTCTTAATTCCATTCGTCTGTTGCAGCAAAATGCCAGAAAAACTAAAGTTACCAGAGCTGAAACCACTTAAGCTTAACAATCTCAACGTGCAAGAATTACTACTCGTGGTTCACTTATCTAACCATTACGCTTATTATTTGCATTATTATTTTATTTATATGTATCCTGCAAATGCCGACGAAGAAGAAGACTAGCCATAGTAGCATCTTCCGGTTCACCACCACCTCCACCAAATCGCAGATTTAGTGTCCTCGCCAGGCTACTTCCAAGGAGAAGACCACCAATACACCACGATGATGACATCGACGAAGACCGCATAGAAAAAAATAGTTGAAAGATTATCAGTGTATCTTAGTGTCATTTTATGAAAAATACTTATTTTTAATATATTTTTATATTATATAATTTAAATATCCTGTACCTGAATTTTTCAGTTTTATTATTTCAACGTTTCATATTATGTAATTTGAATTTTATACTTTTAAAAGTCGATGTAGAGCATCAACTCCATAAGAAGGGAGTTGTTATATGAATCTTATAGCTCAAACAGCTCGAGGGTTAAGATAAAGCTTAATTTCACAGAGCTGGAATAATACAGCTTTTTAACAATACAGTTATGATATTTCCGAAATTCTTTCTATATCAATTAGTTGCTCCGTGCGTTTTACGTACGTATTATTCTATTATCTTCTGGGGTAAGATTTCGCTGTTTGCCTTAGTTTGATTTTTTGTTAAGTATGGAATTTACTAAGAGGGGACAACATAAATTTAAATTTCTTACAACTACGTACTTCCATTACAACTATATTGGAATAAAAGTGTGGCCTATATTTTTAAGACGTTGATTTATGTTAATTTTTTTACTTTACCTAAAGTTCCAATACAAAGGATCCTCGACTCTTAAAGTTTCATGTTGCCTTGAATAGCCAGCGCCTCGTATAGTGGAGAGCCACACATCATAACCATTATTCACCAGAAAAAAAGCTGAAAGAGGGTGTGCGGTCATTTTTCATGAATTATATATGAGTTCTCAGCATATTTAAAATAACACAATGCCTATTAAGTTATTAGTGAATTATCGCGATGATGGCCCCGAGTTGTCTCTCGAATTTTGTTATTTTTCATTCGATGCCACTCAAAATATATATTTCGCAGCTTTTGAGGTGGCAGTACACAATTTTTTAAGTTTTAAGAAATATTCAATAAAGCGGCTACAATATGACTGTTATGCGCAATATGCGCTTTAAAGTTCGATTCGACTTAAAATCTGAATCTTAAAATCTGCGGTTTTAGCGGTTCAAGATTACGGATTTGTGTCAATATAAATATTTAAGATGGTAAACCTGGTCTGATTAGAATCAACGTTCCTGGGGTTTTCGGGGTAATTCGTCAATTCACATCAAATAATGTCCGCTTCACGGGAGTTTAACAACGACGTATGAGGGGAAGGGCTATAAAATATGCAATAAAGTTATGTCAGGGTCAGAGCATAATGAAAATTTGGCTTTTTGTGTAAGTAACTAAAGTACAAGAATAAGATATGAACCTTTGTAATTAATTTATTAATAGAGAAAGTGGCGATATCGAATGTTTATACAGGATTTTTATACAGGATTTGTTCAACTCTCGTGTGGCAGGCTATACGTGAATCAGCGAAGAGTATCCTATAAAATGTTTCACATTTTATAATTTGTTACTAGTTATTCTTACTGCTATTATTATATTGCTGCGTTTATTGAACATAAATTTTGCGTAAATATTAACTCATCATTTTATGATCGGAAACTACTACTAAATGAAATTTGCAAGTACAGTTGTAACATTACATATAACCTTACTTTATAACCTCTTTCAATCACTGCAAGACTAATAAAGAGTTTTACATTAAAAGTGCAATGCAATAAGCGCATTTTATTTGTTTTTAATGTGTATTTAATTACTTACTTACTTCATATATGTATATGTACACCAGACCTTACATACCTACCATATTTAATTGTGTGTTTAATTGTATTATACTCACCTAATGACTGCTGCCCTTGCAGCATCCAAAATATGGCTCTTGCCCCTATGCCATGTTGTAGAAGAACAGGTTGACTTTTCGAATGCAGGTCAGTGTTGTTCTGAAGAATTCTGAACAAGGTTAGTATGTATCCATCCTCTGTCGTAACTCTGTATTTCTTCAATGTATATCCATAACGCTTGGCTATTATTGACTGAAATGTTAAATAATACAAAATGAAATATATATATATATATATATATATATATATATATATATATATATATATATATATATATATATATATATATATATATATATATATATATATATATATATATATATATATAGAGTTACGTTCATTATTCAATAGTTGACAATGTAGATATCGGAAGTTAATGTAGGTGCATTCTCTGAATAGGTATATCGTGAAAAGCGGCTAGGCCCTCTATCATTCGTGCTTAGGACTCAAGTTGAATGATTACAGTTTTCTTTCCTTGCCGCATTAGTCAATTGCATCAATCGTAACGTCACAGGTTGTTAAATGTTTCTTAGCGCATATTATTTGTGCTACTTTTATTCTTTTATCTTTCTTCTCTATGGTTCTCTGTGACTGCGCACTAGGCGAGGTCGGTAGGTTTGTGATTCGAGGTTCGTCCTCTTGCAAGGGGCTATTTTCTTTTTTCTTGGGCTGGACGCGTAAGGGCGTGGTGTGTACTTTTTCATTTTATAAGGATTAAGTGGTTTCCTTACTAAATAACGTACTGTTACGATCTGTATAGTGGGATTTTTAAGGAAGTCACTGAATATATATTTGTAGTTTTGATAATCGTCACATAGAGCTCTGTGTGCCTCGTCAAATTTTAGGTACTTCGCCAATTCATAAATATTAACGTAGATATATTTTTAGTAATGTTTAAATAGATATATATCATCGTGTGATCAAACATCGTGTGATTGTCTAGATTTTGTTGATGGCGACACAGAAAAGTATGGCACAGAGACGCGATTTCTGCAATTGCTACCTGAATCTAACCTAAAATTCTACATTAAAATAATTAATATTGTTGTGACAAGTCCAAGTTTTTTTAAATAGGTATTTGTCGTTCCGCGTTTTAAAAAATGTCCCCAGAAGCTGTGTTAATTGATGTTATCAAACATTTTTCTTACTTGTACGAAGTTTATTCACGGAACAAAATTAAAATATGGTGGTGCGATAATAGTAGTGCGATATAGTGGAAATCAATTTCCAATATATATATATATATATATATATATATATATATATATATATATATATATATATATATATATATATATATATATATATATATATATATATATTTACCTCTAATCTGATGGCTTGTTGGAATAAATTAAGCCACACCTTGGTTTAAATTGTTCAATAACAATGATTTATTCTATTCTATTTAATTCTATTTATGTTGATTGATAAAATTTTATATATTTAAATCTTATTACTATCATATTCATACTATCATATCATAGAATTATATCCAGATATAGTACTTTTTCTGAGAAAGTGTATAGAATTGACCATCATTTTATTATTTTTTTGTTGGAAAGGAGTTTGGCCTCCGAAAACCAACTCGACTTGCCACATAAATTTGTAACCATTTGGTTGTTTAATTACAAATACTTAATTAGTCAGTCTCAAAATTTGAGTTTGACATCGTCAGCATATAAGAGACAGCTTACATCTAATTTACTTACGATATCATTTATGAATATATTAAGAATAGAGAGCCAAGTACAGAGCCCTAAGGTACACCAGATACAAATAGTTTTTATTGTTGCCCGCAGTATTCAGCATAACATCTGGAAAATCCTAAATTACTTAATTTTGAAAGGAGAATGCCATGATAAATCCTATCAAAAGCCTTTGTGAAATCCGTGTAAATCACGTCAACTTGGGAATTTGTTTTAATTGTATCAGAAATAAATTAAGTTATACAGAAAAGGTTCGTTGAAGTAGATCTACCATTAAAGAATCCATTCTGATGCTCAATAATACGATTTTTAACAAATGAAAAAGTTGGTTCTTGTAACAGATATTCATAAGCTTTCGAAACATTATTTATAAGAGTTATTGGTCTGAAGTTTTAAATATCGTCTTTACCTCGTCTCTTATATATAGGAATGACTTGTGAATTCTTAAGTATGTCTGAATGAAGAATTCTGAAGAATTCTTAAAGTTGTTAGTTTTAAGGCGGGGATTTTGTATGTTTATTTTTAATGTCTAACAAAGGTTCAGACGAGGACATATCACTAGGAAAAATAAACACAATTGGACATTATTTTATATCAACTCATTCGCAACGGTTCCTGCTAGTGAGAGATAATTTTCAATACTTATGTGGACAAAAGAAAATTTAGATATATACTAAAGTACCTAAAACTGAGGTACTTTTTTGAGCAACACTTTTAGCGTGTCAATATGTCACATTCACGATGGAACTAGGCCTCAAACAATAACTAAAACTATTTCACTCACTAGCCCTAGCATCTAGGATCAATTGTACTCAACTTTCAGATTAATATTTATTAATATTTCTCCATTATGTGTGCCAAAGTAAAATACAATTATAGATCAATGCCTCTATTTTAGATTGAATACACCACGTACGGCTAAAAAACTTCACACGTTCGTCTAAAAAACTCCACACGTTCAAGGGCCGCCTCACAGAGGACCAACACCTGCCGGGCCCCACCGATTCGCCGTGCTTTCGTCATTTCACTTATTACCAAATCCCCCTCTTAATAGATAAATTAACTAAAATTGTAAGGAGAGCAGCAGCACAGGTTTAATATAAATGCAGGAATGTTATCATGTCCCATGGTTTTCGGTTTGATTTTTTTTAACGCATTTATTACATATTGTTCAGTGAATGGATTGAGACAAAAAATATCTGTGTTAAGATCAATATAAAATATATTAATATCTGATAATAATCAGTATCTAATAATATGAAAAATATATGTGTGTTAGGAGACGGGATTGATTAACCATCAATGGTAGAGGATTTTATAAACGAACGGCAAAAAGAAATTGAAAATATTTCTATACTCTATCCAACGAGAGAATGGACTTGCTTTGCGCATCGGCGACTAAAGAGGAGGGGCTCTGTAACGAGCTACGCAGGACCGTCATTCGATGAAATAAATTCGTAAGTAGGTGAAAGTGAAAAGTAGTTCTATTATATTCTGCTAAAATTTTTTTCATTGTAGTTTTTCCAATGCCCGTTTGTTTGGTTAGTGTTAAAACTGTCTCTTCGTACGACATTTGCGGATTGTCTTACTTTAATTTCTTATATAAATTTATTATAATTATTTTTTGACTTTGATGCACGACCTAAAATTAAAAACAAAAATAAATCATTGACCACGGTTACTGGTGGTGAATAGTATGCGTATTAAATAAAACATATTTATTATTATATTTCTTTACCTATCCTCTTTTATTCTTCTTAATTGGCGATAATGGTGGATTTATCGCGTCTCTGGCTGCTGCCATTCTTATAATAGATTTAAAACTTATTTCACAACCGTAAACAACACAACTAAAATAACCGAACTTGCGAGACTACAAATACAAACTGTGAATAGGTAGGCAGTAGTAGGTACTTTATATAATTAGGTACCAGGTAGGTATCGGACCCAGGCACCGGCCCTGGCTACCTGCTGAGCCAATTAAGACGTTGAGGGCGTTGAACTAATGTTCTAAGGGGCGGAGATCTGACCAAAACAGACGAATTTTCGCTCGAGTGCAAGTCCATTCTCTCGTTGGATACAGTATATGTTTTTATTACCCTCATAAGTGACGTTTTAATAATGCTTCACTAACGGTATATTATTACTTTTCTTTTTATTTACAATTTTGTTTTCGCTTAGTGGCGATGAAAATGGTAGAGAACATGGCAACAGCCAAATTAAAATTATAAACTTGAAATTATATACATATGCGAAATTATATACATTAACTTCAAACAATTTTGAAGGTGATTTTTTAGAAAACATGCCAGGAAACATATTTATAAAAATATCTCAATGCAAAGTAGGTATATAGACACTATTAACTATCATAATAGTCCAAGCATTCTGTCATAGCCCAATGTAAAATTTGCAGAAATTCCTACCTGGAAAAAAAAAATTTCGAAATAAATCGAGTTTCTATTTCCATCAACTCGAGCCTGAATGGCGAACTTAACCTTAAAAAATCGCAAAGTTGAAAGAGCGGTTTTTTTTATTAACTAAAAAACTATAGTTGCTATCGAAAAAAGTTAAACTCGGAAGTTATAGATATTAAAAAAATCTATCAAAATGCTTCTATAATAATTTTCGATATTTTTCGTACTTATCGAGTTATCGCGAAAATACCGCTAAAAATCGGGTTCCATATAGAAAATACCGCGAAAAATCGAAAAATTCTCTAGAACCAGAATTTATCGAGATCGATTTTTCGAGAAAAACATGACCTCTTAAGTTCATTATATCTTCTAAATTCTAAATTGAACCCCCGGTTCATTTTTTCTTTGGCGGAAATGGCAGTTTCAGGAATCGATTACTGGTATTTATTCACGAATTTAAAAAAAATAAAACCGACCATTAGGATCCAAGATAATTTTTTTTGCAAAAACATCTGGAAGGCGCAATAAACGTTGTAGAACTCTGAGCTTCACATATGTTAATGATAAAAAATACGCATTATTATCAATAAAAGAATACTACGATAAGATTCATTGATTTTTAGTATTAGAAATTGAATAATAAAGTAGCTTTCGTAGCAGTAGCAGTCGAAGCTTTAATTACTAAATATTAATAAGCTCTAATTTTAATGCTCAGTGCACCTAACGTAGCCCTCGTGGCTCAATAGGCCCTTATTTCTGTGTTCTTTCACAGATCACATACACACAGATCACGTGTTCTGTGAAGTAATTTAATAAAAACAAATAACAAAGCTATGTTAGCACCAGTGTGTGTATGCTTTTCATAGAGTAGCAGTGAACGTGTTAAGGCACAGCCTAATTGTCTAATATTAAAATACTACTTGTTTTATTGATATTGATTAATAATTGAAAAAACGAACAACTAAAACTTCACTCTACATTCAAGTGACACGTCTTTATAGAAAATATGAGTGCCTCTATTAATTTAATTTCCCTTAGAAGTTTTATGATTTCTTTGACACCGATTTTGTTTCCATCCGATTCAAATGGAAAAACAAATGTGTTTTTCGTTTTTTTTTATATCGCCGCCTGCAGTTTACTTTATAAAAAATATTTTATTTAGCCTTGAATAAGTTGCCCTACAAATCTTTTCGGTTTTTCTTTCTTGCTTTGTTTCTTGCAGTTGTAGAGTTCCTCTACAACTGCAATGCTGCAATTTTAGTGCCCTCATTAATTAAACATAATTCTTTGTTGAAGCTTTCTGGTTGAATATGTTCCCTTTCAACTGATGCTTCAATTTTATGTCCAATTTCGTCAAATGCAGTTTTATATTCATCAATTCTTTCATTTTGACCATCTAATCTCTCAGACTCACTTGAATCGAATTCCTCATTTTCAAATTCAAGGAGAAGAGAAATTGTACTAAGATATTTTCAAAATATTTCTAAATAAATTTCGCAGTGCCTATATCTGAAAGGAATGTACAACTTGCTGATGCTTGTCCACTATTATCGCAATTATATGTCCACTATTTCCCACACTATTTAAAAATTACAGGGAAATAGTGAGAATAATTGAGTGCCAAAATATATACATCTTTTAAATCGTATTTATTGATTGTGTAAACACGAAATTAACACACCAATTCAGATGTAGGAACAATTTCAAATTTTGATATTCATATAAATTAACCGGCTTAATGCTGTTTGCACTATATAACTGATACATAATAGTATAACTTACACTGTAACAAAATCTATACAAAATCTTAACGCGACAAATTTTTTTTTAGCTTCGTCCACTATTCCCCTCTTCCACTATTACCTGCACCGCCTCCCCTCTTTTATTTTCAAATTAACTAAAACTAAAAAAGATGATATAGCACAAAAGTGTAGGTTTTTTCTTAACGAAAAGTTTGGATTTTTTTTATTTCTGTAAAATAAAAATTAAAAAAGCTGTTAGAAGTTTGCATTATAGGGCGCGGATCACCCCTCCCGAACCCTTTGCCTTTTGAATATGCAGGGTTTGGGCATGTTGAAATGTGTATTAATAACACCGGTGCGGTGAGATTTGACTACAATATGTTCCAAAAATATGCCACTAGGAATATAGTTCAACAGATGTTTTCAACCGTTTTTCTAATAAAATCTATCATTATTCGCGTTATGATCGAGACTTGATCAGCTGTTGTAGATCCACCTTTTCTATCTGAGAAACTACATATATCTGTTATTTATTGACAAATAATTTTAATCGTGGTTTATTTTTTTTATAATTTCCAAATTTTTATATTTTCTCTTTTAAGGAAAAAAATATTATTCTGCCACACAAGCCAAAACAACAACTTTTTGGTAAGTAGTAAAAATATAAATTTTAACACTATATTAAACAAAACCAAAATAGTGACATTAACTTGTCAATGACAAGTTTTGTAATTATATTAATAGTACAAGTGAAAATAAATAGAGGCACGAAATAGACTCATAAATAAATCTGAATTTAAATATAACATTTCTCCACTTTCCGTCATTCTTTAATTTGAATAATTCTTTATCTTTTGGATATTCAGTCATAGTCTGATTTTTTTACAAATTCACTTACAGTTGAAGAGCGCACATCAGGATTACGCCAACAATTCTTATTGATATCCATTGTGGCATAATCGGCAAATGTCCTGCAAACATTATTCCTATATGAATCTGCTACATAAATGTTTAAAAACAATAACAATAAGCACGACACCAACATTATGTACACAACCTGGAACACATACCGAGCAAACGCATGTTTTCCGATAACTTATATTTATTTATAGTACCTGTTTTATTTAAATGCATTGATGCCACTTCGTTAGTACAGAGAAGGACATTTTTATTACATACGTACCAACAAATTTCCTTAAAATTATTCACAATTACGTAATAAGTGTACCTATCCCCTATTAATGTGATATAAGTACATTAATTAGTATGTGGAAAATTTATTATACTCCGGAGTATAAAACATACTGATTTAAGAAACCTTAGCAGTAGACACAGGACAGTCCAAGAGTTCAATGCATAAGGTCAGTTCTGAGTAAGTTTTTAAGTAGTAAGTCTGATTGTTAGGCTAATACTATCTAACATATGTTTGAATTTAGTTATCTGTAACTACGAAGGTAAGCCGGTGAATGGAGAATTAAGCGCAAGGCGAATCTTTGTGTTTTTCAGTGTCCATAATACTATAAAAATAATTACATTATAGTGGATACGTCAAGAGGGTAATGGTAATATATTAAAATGTAAAAATTGAATTTGCATCATTTTCAATTGCAGTTGCATTGCAAATATTAGTTTTCATCAATGGTAATCACATTTAACTTGTGTCATATTCCTAAGGAAGTTCTTTTGAAGCTTAAAAATTTATTGTGACTGACGTGTTGCCCCCCATAAAATTAATCCATCCATTATGCTGTGAAAAATAGCAAAGTAAGCTATTCTCGGCTATTCTCAAGGAGTGTATTGTAGTTTGTTAACTGAGTTATTATCTAGATGCCAGTCGATAGTAGTTTAGTTAGCTGTCACTGTGTGTGACAGGTATCACAGCTGTCAACAGTGTGTGACAGAAAAATTCAAAATAGTATCTAAATATTAGACACCAAGTATATTTTACAGGATCATTGTCAACATTCCTTTGATTTGAAAAATTTAAAGTTTTTGTCATATCTCCATTTATAGTTTCTGTCCAAATCTTTCTTAAATTATTCTAGCTTATAATATTATGGCATTGATTTGGACATAACTATCTACCACTAATTAAAAGTATAACATCAGCAGTATACAGTATAGGAACAACCAAAATTGTAGGATATACCATTTATATAAATGATAAATAACAGAGGGTCGAGAACAGATCCCTGTAGCATCCCATAATCAAGTTATTAACCTTATAATGCAACTCGATGAATTGCATTATAATGTAACTCGTGAAAATATATTAGGTTTTAATAAAAAGCAGAAAATAGACACAATTTATTTTTGTATCTGTTGTAAAGTGACATTCGAATTTGAGCAAATTCACACTTGCATGTACACTTGCTTCACGTAGTTCATCATTAGATAATTAAATCATATCGTAGATGATCCACATAATTACCTTACCTATTCGTTTATTACCTAATCGTTTGCTGCGTGACTGCCTTTGATATGTCACAGTATAATAAAATTTGTTTTATGACTTTTGTAAGTGCAAATGCAAGTGGTATCCAAGGTCATAAAAATTTAACATATGAAGATCAAAAGCGCAGACGTTACTTTCAGCTCTGTACTTTAGCATACTCTGTGTAACCAGTAGAAGACTTTGATAACTAACCAAATATTTAGGTAATCATTAATTAAGGGAAATCTTTAATCATCCCATATATTATATTTTTTTATATTATTTTTTGTCCTTGAGATACATGTACATACCAAATTTAATTTAAATTTATTGAGCAGTTCGTGGTCGCCACACCGATTCGCGACAGACTAGGATGTTCATATATAGATATATATTATTACCCCTCTGTTTATTTTCTTATTTGATTGGACAGTACTGTAGTATGGATGTAAAAATTCTTGAAATCCTCCAATGGTAATATATACTTGTTATTGCCTCTTCCTCAGATGCAATTGTCTACATTGAATAGTCATAGTACCATATCCTGTTAAACACGTTTTGTTGAACGCCCACAATGTATTCTAGTCTGGTATTGCAAGCGTTGGCTTCTTTATTATTATTGAACTCCTGACCTCATATTTTTTAATAGCTTTTAATATCCTTCATAATTCAAATGGTTATTTGTCACTACTTTTAGGCTTTTAGGTAACCTCCTTCGTGGAGCTACCTGCTTGCTAAATTCTATGGACTCTTCATATTGCCAACAAACACATACAGCAAGATATTTCAAATTTTGCAACTTTTCATGGTACTTGAACTAGTGCTGCACTCTGTCCAACTCATGTTGATCGCTGCCGCCATCAATTATATGGTTAGTTTACATGTGAAAGTAGAGAGATGTGCTTTATCTGTTTAAGGGTAGTTTTTCTATTAAATTTCATAATTTCATGTCATAATTCTTAGCTATTTATATTGAATGAGTCATTTTCTTAGCTAGTTAATATTTTGCTGTATTTCTGCGATAATTTATTGTGTAGTTTTTTTTTTCATGTTACAAATTTTCCAAAACGGTCGAATGGGGAAATAGTGCGCATAAGTGAGCAAGATTTTCCCACACGCATACAAATTACAACTGCCGTTGTTTCTTTTTTCTTATATGCATAGAACTTACATTCGCAAGACTGTAAGGGGATAATTAGAGTAAGCTTACGAAAAAGGAAATTAGGAAAAACAATTTGAAAGAAAATAAAAAACAGAAACCTCCGAAAAAGGGAATAAGCCGTAAATGTTTTGAGGACGAAACACCAGACAGCAATAAACACAAAAGGTATACAAAAAATTAAGCAACTGAGCAACTGAGCAACTGAGTCGTCTGATGATACGTCGAAAGATGATTTGTCCGACAAATGCAATGATGATGAATTGGACGATATCGACTTAGGCTTTATACCACTTCCTCCGCTGACACTTGGTAAAAACAATTTTAATTTAAATGCACACAATTCCCTCACCTTCTGCATAGAATTTTAAGGTCATTTTATCTGTTTCTGAGATATTCAGTCTTTTTTATAATTTTCCACATTTGAAATGTGTAATTTAAATTTGTTTATACACTTTTTTAACTTCTGATTCGACGAGTCACAACTGTTTACAATGATAAATCACTATCGCAAACTGATCACATTTAATTAAATCTTAATTGGTTTGGCCCGTATATACTAGTTTCAAGGTTCTAGAAACATCTAGAATCTTCTCGATTATTCCATCCCATTCTAGATCGTACACAAGTCTTCTCTAGAATTTCTACAGGAAGTAGTTCACATGTTCTTATACCTCAACTATTCTAAAATGGGGCCAGGGGGTGCATCTAGGTTATTTAAAATCCTAGGTCCTAGGGGGTTGAGAGTTCCCCCCTGGGAGGCTATATCACACTCCCCAGATATCGTGTATGATCGTTGCTGGCCCCGTTATAGTATGATAAGCTTTCCAATGACTTTAAAATTTCTGTAATACCTATGTAGGTATATTACACATATTTTTTTTAAACCCACCAAAAACCTTGAAAACTTTTTATTTTTAAACTGCGACCTTCATCTTTTTACTCTTACTGGATTCCGCGATAGATTACTTGTAAAAAAATCACAGACCTTGCATCCTACGCAAGTGTCTTATGCGTATTAATGATACTAGACAAAACTTTTTGTTTGTTTACTGTACAATAGTTGACGTTCTTATGAGTCAAAATAACAATATTTATCGGTTTGTGGTGACGGCTGGTAGAAATTTAGGATGACCATATGCTGAAAATGAAGTATTTATTATGCCCAACTAAATTAGTCGAAAACTTCTGGCAAAACTTGCGAAACTTATTTTCATAAGGAGATGTCGAGCATGGTTTTCCCGCAATAATATACACTTTTATTCTTGCACGTGTGAATTATATAAATATTCAAGTAATGGTTGTGTTAAAATAATTTTAGTGTGCTGACTAACTAATATTGGTTGTGCTTGGCGCCTATTGCGAAACGTACATTAGGAAAACAGATAAGAGTTAGCCATTCCGCCATACGTCATTGACATTGTACCATATATATTGTAGAAATGAAGATATAAGATGTGTTTTAATTAAATCGAAACCAACAAGAAAAAGAAATTATTTCATTTGAAAATGATTAAAATGATACGTCTTAACACTTGCCAAGCAATCATCAGAATGCCTAATCATATATTTTATGCTATTTAGTTTAAACACTTATTAAGTATTAATGGCACCATTTACAGACGTATAACCCAAATATGGTTATTTATTAGAGCTCCTATAATCCTCTGAGTTCCATCGCTCGTAACCTCCATCGATATCAGTTAATATAAACACATCGACTACATATGAGGCATTTTTTTATTTTGTACACTAAGACAATAATACTACCTACCTATTTTTCTTTTGTTGTAATTGAGGGTAGTTACAAACGTGGAGCCAAATGCTTATGTTTATAAAAGTTCAATATTTTGCACACAAATATTTTCCCAATATTTGTAGGACCATTTTTGAGATCTCCAGAGGAGGCAAGCCTTTTATAAAGGCAAGTTTTACCTGCAGTTCTCTCATAACGCATCTATATTATTTGGGCATAACAATAACCTAACCTAAGTCCTAACTTGGTAAGATAGTTGTCCTTCAAAATCTTCGAAATCAAAAATACGTTTTAATTAAAAACATATTTTATTTAAATTATGACTATGAAGTACAATAGGTACATAAAAATAGTGGATGCATAGATATAAAAATATTATAATTTTAACATAGATAATGTATATTAAGAACAAACTATAATAGTCGAGTCAGTGAAGGGGAGAATAAAAACAATGAAAGGACCAATCCAAACATTTTTCACATCACTCAGCCAACTTACGTGCTGGCCATGCCCTTTTTTTAAGCAAACGTTTTTGCCCAGCCCGGGTATCATTTTGTTTTGTTTTAATTTTTGTAATTCATAAGAAAAAAAAAATTTTGGCCCAAAAATAGGTTTCTATAGGTCGCGAGATTTAACTGTGTAGATAAAAAAGAATACAATATGTAACTTAACTATTGACATAAGTAATTCTAAGAAAAAAATTATATATTTTTATAAAATAGGTAAATTTCGCGACATGCTTTTATATCATATAAATTGTGTAACGTAATAAATTGATGGGTTTAAATTAATTTAAGTTTATATTCTTTTTTTAGAGCTTTATTTTAGAGCTTTTCAATGAAAGCTTGCTTTTAAAAATGGTTTTTTATTATTAATTTATTTATCATTCATTCGTTCATGTGATACTTTTCGTACGCATATGAGTGTGACAAGTGAAAATTTAAAGCCCAAGTGCGTTAAGCAATTTTAACACTACAAGAATTCTGACGTCGACGTCATCTGAACAAAAACTGTTATTATAAAAGTGTCAAAAAAAAATTTTTTTTTTAAACAATTCTTGAATACATGAATGAGAAGAAATATTGTATGATACATATTATCTGCGTGTGTCTGTGTACTTTTCACACTTGTTTCATAAATATCTATTAACTGTTCAAATATTGTTTCTTGCTGGTTATTTTATGTGATTAATAAACAAATTTAGTTTTCGTATAATAGTAACATAAGGTAATATTTATGTTACTATATTAGCACTACCACTATATATGTGGCAAAAATGCAAATCACATAAAGGACAATTATATCTGTAAAATTAATTTGTATATTTGTAGTAATTATATTGCAATTTGTATCCAATAAAATAATAATTAAGATTCTATAGATAACAAGTTTAACAAACAATCAGTAATATTAAAAATAGCAATGATTCAAACAAACATGCACTTCGCTCAGATATCATTATGATAATAACAAATGCACATATAATAGCCCGGTCAAAATACACATTTCAAATAACAACAATTCGCTCAGAACTGAATTTGGTAGAGACATTGGATACACCATTACAAATAAAATACCAAAAGTCCAATCTCATATCCCATCGATCCCATATCTGCTAAAAGAAGTTATTGGAGGTAATTCATAGAAAAATAGGCCGTACAAAAATTGTAGACCATGAAATTGTCTATAAAAATTGTCTTCATACTTTTTTTTCTAAGAATCACCATTTCTGAGAGCACGATTCTAAAAGTTAAAGGAGTTACCTTCTATATAATATGCACACATTTCCATGCCACCTGTGAGGTTGTACTTGGCGCGTTTTTTTAACGTGGTTACCCCGGTAGGCATACTCCACCATTGGTTATTGGACTTCATGATTGGATATTGATATTGATTGATGATATTGATGTTAAATATTGATTGTAATATTTATCATTGATTTCTATTGATCTCTTAATTTTATTCATACTCTTCAAAATCGACGTCTCCAGTCATGTCGTCTTCGACTTCCTCTTCTTCTTCTTTTTCTTATTGCTGGATGATTAGAAATAGTTCAAATGAAGATGAATCAGCTGTCTCTTCATTGGCATCACATGAATCCTCGTCTGTTGTATTCAATTCAACATTCCTGCCCTTGACAACTAGTACACTCTGGTGAACAAAGTAACCCTACTTTTTTACAGCCGCATTTACCACTATAACCTTTTTTGCAATTGCAAAAAAATGTGTTAAGGAGTTTTTCCGTAGCAGGTGGGAGTAAAGTTTGAATCAGTTCTAAAGTACTATCTGTTGATTTCCCACCCCAGTCTTCAGGGTTTAGTTGATTTACTAACCATACCTGAACTTGGTAGTAGACTCGATACAAGTAAGTGCTGATGAGCAGAAGCAGACGTTAGAGGAATTTTACCTACTCGGAAGTTTATCTCATACAGCGCGATTTTAACCTTTACGGGCGCAATTTTAACCTTACGTGTAAAATTGCAGCCAGGTTTTAAAAATTTGGATTTAAAAATAAATATTACTACTACTAGTGACATATGTTAGGTTAAATTCCCCGATATTCCCCGTCGAAAAAATTCCCCGACTGCTCCCCGGACACAGGTAAAACTCCCCGCATTTCGGAGAATTCTCCGGATATTGGCAGCCCTGACTAAAAGTATTTCATTTAGGCCGCTCGAGGCTAAAAAGCAGGTATATAAGAGGTAATATGAGCTTCGCATTCCAACTGAGTTTCATTTGACTGTATATTCTCAGAATTGTATGGCTTATATGTAAGCAGGCACAAATAAGTACTTTTACTTATATTCAACATCCGATGATGTATTTACGTGGTATATGCGTGCATATTATATGTAACTCTTTCTTTTAGAATCGCTATATCTCAGAAATGGTGATTCTTAGAAAGAAAGTATTAAGATGATTGTAGATAATTTTATGATCTACAATTTTTATCTGACATACTTTTTTGATGTAACTTACCGTTTACGAGATAAATCCAATAAACCACAAATTTTAACGTTTGACCTTGAATAACTTTTTTAGCAGTCATGGGACCGATGGGGACATTTGGTATTTTATTTGTAATGGTTTTGGTAGAGACCTTGGGTCTCTATCAAAATTCAGTTCTGTGTGAATTTTTGTTATTTGGCCACTATTTTTCTAGCTAACTTGACCGGATTATTACCTAATCTGGCAGACACTGCATAGTAATTGAAATATTATTCAGGACTTTTCCAGTAATGCTTCTACTCTGAAAATGATATTTAAGTATATTCACCACAGCAAATTGATATACCAAAACATGACACCAACATAAATAAATTTAAAAAAATAAATAAAATCAATTAAATAAATTATTATCTAATCTCATTATAATTATTTTAATGTACGTACTTAACATGTATACTAATATTTGTAGGACTCGGTGTAAGTAAAAAATATGCACGTGGAAATAGAAAAAAATATAACCTTGATCAACTGTAAATAATGAAGTTCTAAATATAAACAATCAATTCGCCGCCTTAAGTAATGCACTTTGCTTTATGAACATACCAGCTGTAATTACATGCAATTTAATTAGGAAACTATTTTCAAAAAACTCATTTAATTTAATCATAGATTATAATATTTTAATTGCATTAGTATGACCTCAATATAAGTATTGTAATTGCTAATGAAGATTCAATAGCTTAATATTTATATAATTAAATACGATATTTAGTCAACTACTTCCGAAACAATTAACCAAAGGTCTTATGTTTAGCAAATTGCAGACATGTATAATGCATTATAATTATCGCCAACAACGAAAACCTCTTGTCGTAAAACAGATAAAGCAGACAAAAATTAGAATAAAAATAACTCACAACAATGTACGGTGTATAAGTAAGTAACTAATTCTACATGAGTAGGTCATTTAAAATAAGTACAACTGCCCAAGTTTATAAGTAGGGTAGATAAGCAATAAGTGTCAAAGCCACCCCCGTCAAATCCGAAAAATGTGTAAGTAATCTGCGACCACATTCTAAATTCGGGTCAAATTTAATTGTGAGTATATTCATCCACCATTTTGAATTTTTAATCTTCAATCCAAATTGCAATCAGCTACCCCTGAAACTAACTAATACCGAATTAGCAACAATAGTTCCAGTCTGTGTATGAAAAATGTATAGATATCACGCAAAAATTTACTACAGGTATCTCTACGTCGTAGAGGAGGGTTAGTAATGGTAAATACGTACAGACGTCTAGCCATTTTGTCTTATATTTTTTTACAAGTTTTTCTTGCTATGGTTGTATTTATGTATATTGTTCGGGTCAAATTTTGCAACTGAATTTTAATGCAGTTGTCCTCAATCGATTAAGCTAAAATTTTGCATACACGTTTAGTTTGTATGATCATGCATGTTTAGCTAAGTGACGTCATTCTAAATCCAATATGGCGGACTGCCCAAGATGGCGGACTAGTTATTTTTATGCACTTCCATGCCATGGGTATCATATGAAAGGGTTTGCTGAGGAAAATACGACAATAAAATGACGTCACTATAAATTCAATATTGCGGACTCCCAAAGATGGCGGACTAGTTATTTTTTATGCACTTCCATGATATGTATATCAAATGAAAGGGTGAGGAGAATGCCAAAATAGAATGCATTCACTCGAAATCCAATATGACGGACAAAGATGGCGTACTATTTATTTTTTTTTACACTTCCATCATATGGGTATCAAATGAAAGGGTTTGCCGAGGAGAATACGAAAATAAAATGACGTCACTCTCAATCCAATAAGGCGGACTCCCAACGATGGTGGACTATGTTTTTTTATGCACCCACATGATATTGATATCAAATGAAAGGATTCAGGGGTAAAAAATTCAAAATGGCGGAAAACAAAATGGCCGCTATATCAATTTTAAAGAGTTATAACCCGGCAAAGGTTAGGGATAGTTTGGTGGTGCTTGAACAAATGTTGTAGGAACCGACAAGGGTCAAACTGCTATAAAAAAAATCAAAATGACGGATATAATGGCGATCAAAACCTTAGTTGCTTCAATCCGTCTGAAATGCTGTTATCCCAGGGTTTTTGGAATCCCCGATTATGATTTTGTGGTCGAATTGTTCAGGATAATCTTGCAACTGAATTTTGAAAGTACGCCTTGGTTGGCTTAATATTATGACTTGTGCAAATTCGTGAGATAGGCGCCTATAGCATTGGTTTGCAATGTGTCTAAGAGAAGGAAAGTTCCAAAATCAAACCCGGAACTGTTTCGTTAGTCACAAGTAAGCTTCAAGCTGAAATAAGTAGAGTTAAGTAGAATCAAATCTAGGTAAGGTCTTCTTATTGAAGAACTAGACTGTACTAAATTAACAAGAAAAGGACCATGCAACAATGATGCATTAAATGAAATAAACAGACTTGAAAACATGTCCAGCGATAACCAAAAAATGGAAAATAAATTAATAGTAAAAAAATTTTTAAAAACAAGCTTTTATTTAAATGCTTTTAAAAAAAGAAAATAAACTTAAATAAAATAAATTAAACTATCAATTTATTACATTACACAATTTATATGTATAAAAGCTTGTCGCGAGATTTACCTGTGTAGATATACAAGAATACAATATGTAACTTGATATTGACATAAGTAATTCTAAGAAAAAATATTTTTTATATAAAATTGAATGAATTCTTAAAAGTTTCAACTCCAAGGTATGATAAAAAACTATTTTCTGTAAAATTGTTGTTAAATAGTTCATTTAAACGGTGTTTTTTTTGCTTTTATAAAATAGTGCAGAGTGTAGGTTTTTTTAAAATTAATGGTCTATTTAATATCTACAATTTTCATTAATATAACTTTTCTGTAAAACCTTATGGAATTTTCCCAACTAGCCGAAAACTGATTTTTCGACGTTGGTCGTTGATTATAACAAAAAATGGGGCAAATCTGGCTACATCTGTACCTACTTATTTACCATTTACTAACCCTCCCCTTCACGAAGATCCTTCAGATACCTGTATTATATTAAACAACTTTTTTATGACGTCTACAGATTGAGTAATAAATGACACATGTTTGAATTTTTAGATGAAAAAAAAAGAAATATAACTATTAGTAACAGCAATAAAATATTTTTAACAAAAAGAAACAAAACCGACCTCAATAAAATCTATTCTAAAAAAATGCGCTAAAAAGTAAAAAATAATTACGTTATTCTACTACTATTACCACATAGAATACGGCCATTTTGTTAGGCCAATCAATTTTTTGGAGTCGGTGCCAACAAAATAAACCATAAACAAATATCTGATTCGTGTTATTGGGTACTTATTTTTTGTCAAACAAATAGCATAAAGATGTAGCAAAAAATTATTAAGGGAATTATTATTTCAATCCCTCCAAGAAGCAGAAATTTTCAAAAAATTGTTATTAAGGTGCACATGCATTAGTAGAAACTTTGTGTAATATTTTACTGATATATCTTTTTTGGTTTTCAATTTACAGCCGGTATTCCATATCTTTTTGGAAACTTTGAAGGTATGTATCTCCTAAGGGTTATACAAAGGTTATTCATAAGCAGCACGTGTTCTTCTTAGTTGTAGATTCATCAGTATCATTTGTGCTACTTCTATTGAAAACACCCTGTATATTAAGGATATGTTATTAACAGTATCGATATTCATATAGCGAATTATAGTACATATATTATTTCCTAATCCAGTATATAGACTATCTTGGATATTCTACATAAGTGAGGAAAACTAAAAATGATATAGTTGTGACATATGACATTGCTATTTCCCCCACCATTTTCGTAAAACACGTGACCATGCTTTATGCAATTATTAGGTTGCGTTCTGTGATGAAGACTGATGATGATGGCTCCGATCAGGTCCGAAAAGTGTAATGAAAATGGAAGTAACTAATTTATTTTGGTAAAAAATATTAACGTTGTTAATCCTATCTAATCTTTTATCACCTTCATGTACTAACAAGAGGCATGATAAAATAGCGCTCCGAAATGAAGAGTGATGAGACTCCGATTGAGTCCAAAAAGTCTAAAGAAACTGGAAACTATTTATCTTGTTAAAAATAATTTACGTTGTTAATCCTGGGTAATCTTTTTATCACCTTCATGTATAACAAGTGGTATGATATGGTTGCGCTCCGAGATGAAAACTGATGAGACTCCGATCAAGTCCGTGAAGTATAATGAAAATAGAGAGTATTCACCTTGTCAAAAATTATTTACGTTGTTAATCCTAGATAATATTTTATCGCGTTCATGTAATAACAAGAAATATGATAAGGTTCCGCTCCGAGATAAAGACTGGTGAGACTCCGATCGAGTTCAAAAAGTATGTAGAAAATCGAAATTATTCACCTTGTTAAAAATAATTAACGTTGTTATTCCTACCTAATCTTTTATCACCTTCATGTACCTACAAGAGATATGATAAGGTTGCGCTCCGAGATGAAAACTGGAGTCTCATCAGTTTTCATCTCGGAGCGCAACCTTATCATATCTCTCGAGTCCGAGAAGTATAAAAAAAATCGAAATTATTCATCTTGTTAAAAATAACTTACATTGTTAATCCTACCTAATCTTTTATCACCATGTACCTACAAGAGATATGATCAGGACGCTCCGAGATGAAGACTGATGAGACTCCGATCGAGTCCGAGGAGTGTAAAGAAAATGGAAATTATTCACCTTGTTAACAATTATTTACATTGAGAATCAAACCTAATATTATATGAATATCTGTTTGATGTCTGGTACGGAAAAACTGATTATACATCAAAATTATGATTCCTTTAGAGAATTGAATACATTTTGGTAGAAAAAGTTATAATGGCAAGTCATTAAAATTCCTAAATTAAAATTAGCAATATTTATTTTCTCAATGCCTGAACCCAAACATTTACACTGAAATCTGTTTTCAAAATAAATTTAATTGAGATTTATTGGAGACGGTATTATTTCTTTGAATATTTATAGGTATCTAGAACAAAGACGCCTGCCTCTCCATTATAATACAGTTCGCCGGCGGAATTCAATATGTAGTTTGTTTGTCCTCCCGCCAGTTCACAAAATCTATTGCTGCATAGAGAGCCATTCATATAAGCACTTCCTTAGCATGCATATATTTCCATACTAATGCTACTCCCACTTATAAGTGCTCTTGGCATGTGTACCTGTAATAGAGAATGAATCTCAAATAGACGACAAATATACCAAAACATAATTAATTGTTTATAGTCAATTGATTCGACCTTTGGTGAAAAATGTATTACAGCTCCAAACAAATAAAACTTTCGTCATTATCTTTAATGTATGCATTCTTTTCAGTTAGTGTCGGCCAAGCAATGCTTACTCGTAAATTGCATCCATTACGTTAAAGAGGTCGAACAAGTAATTATCACGCAATACAACATAAATATATTATGTATATTGTTCGTTCATTAAAGGCAACTACACGTAGAGTCCGGTAGTAGCATGCAAAAATAATTAATTAGGAAATTTCTGCCAATAGTGCTTAACTTAACAACATTTTTTAATCGCTTTGGGATATGATCCGACTATTTGGAAAAAGAGATTTGTCTGAGTGTTTTGTGTGTGCTTCAATTATTATTATTAGACGAATTGTAAAGAATAACTAAGTTTTTTTTTACATTTTCACTTATAATTTCTTTAGTAGTAGTCGGATTGTAAAAACAGGAAACGATAATTTATTCAGAGATAATATTATTAGAGCTCAGATTAAGCCGGATATTTTTTGTTTGTTTTCGCGTACTTACTTTCGTGGAAATTGTTCGAGAGATATTGCGACAAAATCACTAGAGCGTAGCTCGAGTGATTTTGTTGGGCAGCTGGAAATAATTAAAAATTCATTCGGCTGTCCAAACGGTAAAAATGAAGATAGGCCAAACATTCAAAAAGCTTATTATAAAGAGTAAAAGGCTTCACCATATTGTGCATTTTTTAAATTGACCCTATTTTTTATAAAAATATACCTTTAAATATATTTTTTCATAAATTGGTTGTGCAAAAAACAAATTCAGAGAACAAAGTAGATTTTTCATGTAAAGAAGGGAAACCCATTTCACGTTAGAGTGCATAATTTTACACACATTAAAAAAATATTGCAAATGATCGTATGTTTCTGAAAGTTAACCAATAGTTACTTGCTAATAGTATTTCTATAGTAGAGATAAAGTGGCCCAATACGTGCCTCGACATTTGATCGTCTCAATCAAAACCACGTCTTGTTGACAACGGCATAAGGGGCTTTTTATTTTTCTTGATCTTTAACAGTCTTTGCGGCAACATTCTCGTAAAATGTTGTCAGATCTTGGACCAACCTAGTTATATCCACTATTTCTTGTGATAATACCGGATTCACAACCGCTCTGGGCCGATATCTGTATAGAAGTTCAAATGAATTTTCCCACTAGATTTAGTGACTGTGGTGTTAATTGCATATTGCACTTCAGTCAGTTGTTCATCCTAATGATCTTCCTCTGGGGTAGGTGTTAACAAAGCACTCAAAATTTTTCTATTGAATCTTTCATTCTGCCCATTAGCTCTATGAGTGGCGATGGCATTAAATGTTAGTTTTATATTCTTCTCCTTACAAGAATCCTTAAAACGTTTAGAAGTAAAGCTTGATCCTTTGTTACATACAAGTCTAGCGCGTAAGCCGTAAGTAGAGAAGGTTTCGATTAGTAAGACTAACGTATTTTGTTGCTTTCGATATGACCGCTTTTAAGACAATATATTTTTAAATCCGTATACACATGACGAGCATAATCATTTTGCGGGGGTTTAGTCAAATATATCGTATGGTATTTATCTTCTCGTCAGTGAGTTGTCCAGATAGAACCCAATCGGCTTTGTGGATTCTTAGGACCTTCTCAGTAGGTCTTGCCCACTTGGGGGGATTTCTGCTTAATGAATCAACATGTTTCATTCTTTCTCCAGGTCGATAATGCACAGAAAATTTGTTATCCTGTATCTGGAGCCACAATCACGCTATACGTGGGATTAGTTATTTTTTTGAACTGGTCGCTTTTAAGGCATTACAATCTGTAACAACTTAAAAATTTGTACCCAGGAGATATACTCCGCACAGTTTTCACAACGGCGATGGTTGCAAGTTCGTATGAATGGTATTTTTCCTCTGTTGAGGTAGTCTGTCTATAAACTAAGCTATTGGGTGTAACCATTTGTCACTTTATTCTTGTAATAATATTTCGGCTATACCCAGTTTGGAGGCATCAGTATGCACTCTTCGGTAGTTGAAATAGGATTCTAAAGTGCAAGTACTGATTTGAAAGTCAAGGCCTCCTCTAGTTTAGAAAATTTGTATATCTATCTCATCACAACTCCAGACATCCTTTTATATTTTCAGTGTTAAACGTTTTGCTTTCAGGGCATAATATTTTATAAATTGTCTAAAATACCCAGTTAGATATACAAACTGTCGTACTTCGTGCATTATTTAGTACCCTAAACTCCTTCATTGCCAAATAAATCCAATACAACTCGCACGTTGCTGAGCTCATTTTTCAACACTTGTACGGTGAATGAAAATATCATCTAGGTATACAGCCGCAATCGATTTTGCGGCAACTGAAATTTTATTGTTAATTCGTTGAAATACCGCTGGTGCGTTCGGTAACCCGAATGGTACTCGGTTATATTCGTAGCATCCATCTGGGGTTATAAAAGCAGTCAGATGTTTACTACCTTCGGCTACTGGAACCTGGTGGTAACCTGATTTCATGTCGAGGCTGGTCAAATATTTGCTACCTTGCGACCTATCCCGTTGATCATCTATTCGCGGAAGAGGATGAGTGAGAATATTATAATGACTGAGATTCCTGAGTTTTATAATAATTCCCCCACAATAGTTGCCACTTTTTCTTTTTCAATCTGGGCCATTCTATAAGGGCGACAAGAAAATGGTCTATCTCTATGGTCTGGTCTATGGTCTGTTAGCTGTATGGTCATTTCATCACCAATATTGAGGCATCCTAAGTCCGTATAACTTTGAAAAAAACAATCTCGTTATTCTTGTATTAAATTAAGTAGCTGTTCACGATCATAATGTTTTATTTCTGTCAACAGAATCTTTGGACAATCTCTCACACTAATCTTCAAAACTCTATCTACCGGTTTTTCTTCCTCACGTGTTATTGGTTTCATTGGTAGTATAATGTCATTGTCGTACAAATTAATCACAGGTATAACTATTCCCTTTCAAGTCATATATGCTTAATACGACTCCGGGAATACAATGGTCTTGATTTTCTTAAAGTCGGAATCTAGCATCAACATAGATATCACCCACGTCATCTTATACGGTGCTGACGGATACATGATACAGATGATTTGGTAGTATTACTATTGTCTTATCGCCTTATGGGCCAACAGAGAAACACTCTATATCATCAATTTTTATTTTGCACATAACAGTTTGTA
Organism: Tetropium fuscum; assembly: GCA_964058915.1. Taxonomy (NCBI): domain Eukaryota; kingdom Metazoa; phylum Arthropoda; class Insecta; order Coleoptera; family Cerambycidae; genus Tetropium; species Tetropium fuscum. Next base: position 26,304 of record CAXKVY010018574.1, on the reverse strand, counting down.
CCCAAGGATGATGATACCCAACCTTGAATAAAAACTGTTTTGTGATTCGTCCATTGTTAACTGTAGCTTATCCACCTCAGTTTTTCATATATTGGTACAAGAAATGGAATTATCGATATACATTTTTACAGGGACATTGTTGATGGTTACGTACTTAAAATATTTAGCATTGTCGTCGACAGGCTTAGACTATAATCACAAGGACTCCTTGGACGTCGTTGATTTGCCGTTATGCTTTAGAAAGCAACGACTTACCTCATGGCCCTTCTTATGGCTTAAACTACACATCTTAGTGCCATTTGATTGACAGTGTAAGGACTTATGATGGACCAGTTTTATTACGAATAAAAAGTCAAATAAGGATTTCATTTGTACGAAATTAGATTACCCTGATATGCCTATTTGCCTATACAGGAATATATTTCACATGAATAACGACGAAATTCTCTAAATATTATTATTGCCGTGTTATTATTAATATTCTTAGTACTGATTATAATTAAAATATGTAAGTAGTCATATAGTAGTCAGTGGATAAACCATTGAAAATTTTCAATATAGCTGTTGTTGTCAGTGTAACATTATTTCAAATCAAATTAAATTATCGCAAATTTTTAGTTGCATATTGCTAATAAATTGGTAGTAAGTCATTATTTTTGCCATATTTGAATCACTGTATATTATTTATTATTAGGTGTAAGTATTTATTGTAACAAAATAAGAAAATCAATGCCTCTTCGTATCGTCGTATAGAATTGAAATGTTTGTGTTCTGTTATAAGTATCTCTTGATCACATATTTCCCAGTTAGTGATAATTGGGCAAACTACAGTTACCTAATTTCACATGCCATCAAAATTCACTTCAAAACTACGTTTTGGGGGTGCAGTGCGCACCAGATCACGACATACAGTGGTGCGTCAAATTGTTGCCATCAGGCCAACGTCAATTTCATATTGCATTGTATATTACCTACCTATATATTATAGACGGCCTAATAACACTGAACTATTAGTATTTGTCGATAAATATTATGCCACCACGATATTATATTTATAGCATTTTTTCGACAAAGGTCATGGGCATTACATTAGGCTGTAAGAAAGATAAATTGCCACAACATAAATATTAAGGTTTAGTATGTTGTTGTTTACAGATTTTGTTATAGTGTCTCTACGTATGTCTCCTGTTTACACTTAACATATCTCAAAACAAATAATAAGATGATGTCAATAACAATCTATACATATTTAAAAGCAGTGCCATATGGGTTAAGGCTACTCGTACACGGAACAATACGTAAAACAAGTCATTACAATACACTTTGCTTTCACTGACTAATACTCATAATTTACATATCTATGTCCAAATTGCCAAATATTCTTATTTAAAATTATTTGATGCCAGCTACAAAATGAGAATATTATTTTTCTTCTATTTGTGAATACAACTTAATATCATCAAAATTTTTTTACTGAAAACTTCTTCTTTAGGCACGCTCTGCACTTTTATTTTTGTGGGTGTTGAATGAGACTGGGCGTTACATAGCCGAGCCTGACGCATGATACGTGACACGTGACGGTGTCACGCATCATGCATCAGGCTTGGCATTGTAACGCACCTTCGGGTAAAGTCGGCTCGAGTCGACTAAGTGAGAGAGGATCAGTCGGCAGAGCGAGACGTTGTGTGCTGTAAGGAATGCGCCCTAGAAATGCACCGTGCACGCGCGGTAGGCGATACCTATGAACTGCGGCTGTCAACAAAAATAGAGTGTCAGAAAAAAAACGCGCCGCGGTCAGATTGACTGATTCATTTTTTCGTGCCTTAATAGGTACTGTGAACATCTAAATATAGATTGTGTACGTCTAAATTAGATTTGCTAGAGCTAAATCTAATTTCCTACCTCAAGTCCTCAGCGTTTATTAATTTCGTATTTAACATATTAATTTCATTTACGGCTTCACCGAAGGGTAGTATTTTTAGTACAAGGGTAGTAGCGACTTGTATTTTTAGTTACGCGTATTACGTATTTCTAGCTTAATTCTTATTAATCTTAGTTTTATGTTTTAATTACGAATTCAAGAGCATTTGTCGATAATTTTTCTGTTTGTAAAATTTAATTACTGTTTAATTTTAAACCTATTTGCGAATATTCTCCCTATCTCATATAAAACATAGTTAGTGTTCATTTGCTTCAGAAGACCGAGAGCTCGTCTCCTGAGTGAATATCTAAGGTAAGACCCGAGTTCTGTGTGTATTTTATTATCTATTTAGTCATGTTTACTTAATCTCAGTATATAATTTAATATAGTTCAGACATTCTGGAAAAAGTTGGGGCATACATTTTATTTTATGTATTTTACAAGTGGTCTGAAACATGGCCCCACGCGGTTGCCTGAAGCATCTGTGTCACGGGCGTGTATGGTCAAGGTGTATTAAAGGGTGTATGGGCGGACGGTTACAATATATATTTTAAAATTTTGCTTTGTTTTAAAACACTGAGAATAAATAATTATTTTTAATTGAACGTAATTTATTATCATACATGTGTACATATGTCAATGTGACAGAATTGGCTGTGTATGTATAATACGTTATTCACCATCATAAAAGAAATAGTGTGTGTTTAAGATAACAAGATTGACGCTTGCTGCGTCTTACCAATAGTGATAATATTCCGTACTCAGGTATGTTCTAGCATTTTTGAATTGAAAACTGTATTACCGGTATTAATGGGTGCAGTGTATTGTGGGTTGTGGTAATACGGGCGGACGGTTACAGTATATATTTTAAAATTCGAAAATTAGAAGTTTTCACTTTTATCGTGTGGTCATAATAAGCACACACCTATGTTTTTTTCTAATATGTAACATGTAACTACTAGATAGGGCTGGAACCTTTGATGTAACTATAACACTCGGAGTAGTTTCGCGAAACGCGCGTCGAGCGAAGTGAAAGTGTTTTGGTGTTTGTGGAAACTACTCCGAGTGTTATGTAACATGTAACAATTCTTTCCATTTTTTTCTAATATTAACAATTCATTCGTAAATCCTAACGTTATCCTAACTAACGTTAATTAACATGATTATTTTTCTAATCCTCTAAGTTCTGGATATTTTTACATTGAATACCTATCTGAATCTGTGGGTATCCTATATAATGTTTCACATTTCATAATTTACCACTAGCTTATTTTTTTTAAATAATACGTTTTAATAAGTAGGTATAGAAATAAAAATATATAAAATTGCAGCTTTTTAATCACTATGATGTCACAATCTTCTTGTCTAGGATGTAGACGAAAACATTTTCCGGAATATTTTATGGTTGCCATTACCATGATATACAAAATTAAAGCATCTGAATGGTCGTAAAATGTTAAATGTAAAACTATATTAGTCCAGTCAATAAAAGGGGTATAGAATGCGTGACATAAGCGAATCCCTGAATCCTTGTTCAGGGTGCTTAGGGAGTGAACATAGTAAAAGTCCTGACGTTTAGGAGGTGAACCGTGAAACACTTCACCTAACATAAGATGCACATACTAACTTTGCGTATAATACTGAATTTCGTTAGTCGAGAGATTAATGCAAATAACTTCGAAACAGGATATTTATTTTACGTGTTACCTAATAAATTAAGACAACAATAAAATATTTACACCAAACAGGCTATAAATTTGGACATTTAACTACTGAACCAGATGCGCCGCGCTTGCTAATAAAACATCTATATAGACACAAAGTTGTTCCCTAGGGTTAAGTAGATCTGATTAATAAAACAATTTTTGACTAACTTTCCGCTTACTAAACTATTTGATTTTAAGCCCGAATTGACGGTATGTAAACCTGCCGGAAATAATAATTTTGGCTAAGATTGCCGCTCTAGTCGTCATTGGGGGTGGGGTAAAGCGTTTCATCCCCTATAAATCATAACTTACCTTACTTAAAAATCTCGACCAATCCTACGGGATCTACTTTAGCCCTTACATAATTTTAGAAAACTATTCCCGTACGCTAACGACATGTGGTTGCAAAATAAGAACTCAACATTTTACACGACATGGATAAAAACTAACAATATCTTAGGTGTTCATTGTGGGTTGCCTGTTATCTACAAATACGAAGAGAAAACCCCACAGAAAATTCTTCCTAGGTTTAGATCCTTAATTCACCAAAAGGATACAATTATGATATTTCTGAGATACCCTTTCTGCATTAATTAGTTAACTGCTTCTACGTTTTATGAAAGTATCATTTTAAGATTATCTTCGGGGTAAGGTTTGGTATTTACTTTGGTTTTGTAGGTAATGAATATTATACTGAATACTAATTTACCGATACCGGAAACCAGAAATTATGATACTTCTAACTGCCAAATGACCCAAGGAATAATAATTCATAATTTTATTGTCGAATCTTTCAGAGTCCGTGATTTTATGAGACGTACCGCTGGGAGACCGACTTAACCCGACATAGGGACAATAAGATTTTAGATACTTTACTTTTTGGCAGTTCGGCGTCACACATCTGTTTACATTTTGAAATTTAGTTGTGATATAGTACTTAAAGAGAAAACACAGGACAATATGAATTACCCACTTAATGTGGACCTCAGAATTTTTGGCAATAAACAAAAGGAAAAAAGATTTTTTTGGGTCTATATTATACTTCTCGACAAAACTACAGCCCTGGGCTTTTGCAACAGAAACAAATAGACTAATTATTTTTTTAATTTTTTTTGTGTATTTTATTTATTAGACGATATAGGACAATACCCAGTAGGTAGATAGTACCCGTAGGATTTTTTAAAAAATTTATAGGTTATAAACGTTGTTATTTTTGGGTAGTTTAAACAATATGCTAAGAAAAATTTGTTTCTTAAAATACATTATTTTGTATAGATATAATGATAAGGAAAAAAATGTACTTATATTTTATTTCTTTATTAGATTAACAATTTATTATAAATAATAACCGAATATGCTTATATTTTTTAGATGCTACAAAAAATAACAAAAATAACCATTTTTTTTTAAATATATTTTTGTTGTATTTTTTTGTTTTGGTACGGTCACAGCGGCCATTAAATATTTTTTGTTATTATCAGATATAGCTTGTAAATCATTAGAGACACTAAAAATAATATTCAATACGATTTTGTAGAGCATTAATTAATCTTTCAAATAAACTTTTGAACGAATTTATAGCAATTATTAATCTATGGTAAGTGTAATGTTGATAAGAAATTGAGCAGACATTAAGTATGAAGCAGCATAAAAAAAATAGGTAGGTTCTATTTTCGGTAAGAAATTAAAATTATTAATATGTAATTAAAGATAGAGTTGCGGGTATTAAATATTTATTAGTTCGTAACTTTTGCTAGTGTTTATATGCGGGTTCAATTTTTTTAGCAGAATTTTCTGGGGGCCATTACGAATAAAATGGGGAATGAGTAAAATTGTTATGCCATCTAAACGCATTACAATACCAGCCGATTGTATATTACTTTAAGAAATAAGAGCAGCAAATGAATAATTAAATGATGGGTAAGTGTAAGTTTTGTCATGAACTTAGTATCCATTAAATAGGCTTTAATTAAGACAAAATTCCAGAAGTTGACTAAGGTAAAGATTGAAAGACATAAGTGAAAGGATAAAAGTACCCTTGAAAACCTAGCGTATTTAGAAAAAGCAATTTAAGTGATTTAAAAATATATTCAATTTAAAATTGAATTCGATTCAGGCAACGGGAAGTTGTATAAATCGATTGGTCGCTTTAATCTGTGTTGTGTAATTAATTACACCAAATGAATTTCTGTCTAGTCCGGATATTGGAACCTCCCGCACCTTTATTGCTGTATTCTACATAGACAGACATGCATCATTACATGGATTATGGATTCCTTATCGAGGGTATCCCTTTGGAATCTTGACTTAATCTATATTTGGACGGGACCCTCACTATTATGTTTTACAAATACCTTCTGATGACTAAACACGATTTGAACATCATTTATCTGCTTTTAGTATCCTCATCACTTACGAGAAAGTATGTATATTATATCTAATGGAATATAAAATTATTATGAATTAATAAAATCTATGCTGCATATTGTGAATAGTAATCTTGGGTAGGTGATGATCAGGAAGAACATGGACCCTCCCTATGTACAGCATTTCAAGAATCTATCAATACATGGACGTAATCTAGTCCATTTATTGATAGACATGACTAAAATTTTAAATATAAAAATAATACTAGACAACATGGCGTAACGTTGTAATAAAACGTGTACTTCAAAAGAAAACAAGATTTCTAATTCCGCGCGATCAGTATGAAGGATCTAATTAGCGAAAAAATTAGAGCGGCCCGAAACTAGCCGTGACGTCACAAGCTACAATATTCGGTAGACGTTGCGCCGGAAAGCGGTCGAGTGCTGGGATCTCCCGTAGCCATCCATCCAATATGTGAGAGGAATTGGTTGTTAGTATATATATTTTATGTACAAATTTTTCATTAAAGAGTTGACGTTTTAGTGCACGGAGAGGCACCAAAGCTTCTCTATATATGGCGTCCACACGAGTTGATCTCATTAGCCGTAGCTAAAGTCTATGTAACTACTTTTTAGAAATTTGATTTTATGATATTGTGACAGTATTTCCCCGTCGTCGGTAACACTTCGAGGGCCAAACTGTGTTGTTTCGTGTACAGTTACCACGTTACCCCAAAGACGGCACAATGGTGTCCTTAGATAGCTTCGAGCTGAAGATCGGAAGTTCAGAAGTCACGTGATCTACAGGGAATAGGGATACTATCTTCTACAGTGATACACACTGTTAGTTTAACAGTTTTTCTAACTATTAAGATATCAAGGTCAATAGATTTCAACTAACTACGTATAGTTATTTACATATCATTATTTAGATGACTCTATGTACAAGTTAGGTCCATGCCTCAGTATTATGGTTTGCGGTGCGATGTGGTTAAAACGTCTAAAGCAACCAAGCGTGTTACGATTATATTATATATATATATATATATATATATATATATATATATATATATATATATATATATATATATATATATATATATATATATATATATATATATCCCCCATAAATTTATCCCACCTTTGGCATCTCTAATTCTATTATTTGAAATAAAAAGTATGATATTAATAAAGGCCCAAATTTCTCTAATACAAATTTTATAAATTTAGTAAGACTGAAAATAAATTTCTTAAATGTCACTTTTGTTCTAAATATTTTTCCTGGATTTGTGTAGGTACCTCTGCATTGAGCAAATCCCTGCCAGAGGAAACTTCTCGGTGTGCCACAAAAAGTTTAATTGCCTACACTACTTATTATTTTAAATTAAGACATGTAAATCAACAAATCAAATTAAGACGTGTAATATATTTTATTCAAATGCAGAAAATGTTTTCTTTGTCAACCCTTTGTCAGAATTCTAATAATTTTTAAAACATCATCCCGTATTCTATTGTTGATACGGCACATAAATAAAGCTTTGAAAATGATCAGGTTTTCTTCCTTTGAGATATTCGTTTGAAATTAAGGAGTTATTCCGACTTCTCTAGAAATCACTAAAATTGCCTCGCTAAAATTGTTTATTTTTCCGATTACTTGTTAAATTTGGGACGCATTGATAAAATTATCACGTATACCACTGCAAGACCAGTCGCTTCAATTTTCTTTAAAGTTCGGTACGCGCCGTCGGTTGCTACGGTGTAATTTAGTTCTAGTTTATTAGCGCGTTAAATAAGGGGAAACTTACACAACGGCAAAGTTAACCAGCGATTATTCAAAGCGTAAATGTTTAGGGATGATAGTTTTAGAGTCCTAGGCTATTATTATTACTCGTAACGATATTATTTATCGTTATAAATAATTTAAGTTGCCTTCCACATACATTTTCCGTGGGCCTGACGTTTCAAATAAGATTAATGGTTTCAATTAATTGAGTAGAATAAATTAACAGATTTCGATTACATGCATAGTAATTAGTAATACAGTCACTTCAGTGATATTTCTGTCAAATTCAGCAAGCAAAAAAGGTAGGGAAATTTTCACGTTAAATTATGAATACAATATTATTACATTGCAATTTGCGAATACAATAGCCTTACTATTGTTTCAGGTATTGTTGATAGGGATTTTCAGCGAAACAAATATATGTAAAATAATTTTTTCTGGAATTGGTTACAACAACAACGAAAAATTGGAACGGAAATAGATTTTCCATAGATTTATTTAGCCGAAAATCCCAAATAACAATACCTAAATTAAATTAAATCATAACCAAAAAAAGGGTGATAAAATAATAATAGTGCAATGGATAGGTACTAAGGCCCAAACGAAAATAACAGTAATGTTCTTCGAAATTATCATATTTCATGTTGTTGTAGAAATATCCATTGAAGGAATATTATTTAAAATATTATTTGGAATGGAAAAATTTGAACTCGCCTATATACAGAGTGATCCAACGAAAATGATGCATATATATGCACCTGGCTTTACGTTTTATACGCTTTAGCTTTACGCGTAATAGGAAGCAAAATATAATGCTCGGAACGTGGATTTTGCATTTTAAGCACATTTTCCAACCCTTCCACCCCATATCGGGGGACAATCACACCCTAGAAACTTCAAATAAAAAGTAGGATTGAGTGGTGCATAATTTCAAAGGGCACAAAATCATATTTCTAATGCGTAATTCTAATTATTTAATTCTAATTCTATTATTCTAAATTCTATATTAATTCTACGGCGAAAACGGCCGTAGAAACCTAAACCCTATAGTTCATAAAAAAAGAGTGTACTACAATAACTTACCTAAATTATTTTCCTCAGTTTAGTTAGTTTAACAAAAAGGCAAGCACTAAAAAATACATTATTTAGATAAAAAAACATGCATTTAAATAACAACTCTTAGGTCAAAGTAATTTATAAATGAGTGTGGTTGTTTTGACTCCAAACAACTAAAACTTACGTGCCTTGATGAAGGTAATCATCTATCCAAAGAATTTTTTAAATAATGGTTTGCATACATTCGAGGTCAATGTTGTCTCTTATCAACCAGGAGCGGATGCTGTCCAACGGGCACAGTTTTGTGAAATGATTTTAACTAGAACACACAAGATGCCGATTTTTGCATAAAACACATTTCACCGTGGTAGTTAGCTGTGTTTTCTATGAAAATATGGCTTATGTACCATCAACAAATCCATTTACGTTGCCCGCATGCAGTATGATATATCTACAAAATAAAAGTTAATTAAAACTATTATATTTATTTTTATATAACTTTTATGACACACGTTTTCTTGGCACTTTTTATATTTTCATCTTACCAAGAACGACTTGCCGTACCATTTTGAAAAGTCCAAGTTTCAGCTCTGAAAACAAACTGGTACAAAGCTCGTTCCTTTTTTATGCAGTATTTCATAAATTCATCTTTTAGAGGAACAATCGTTTTAGAGGAACATTCGTAAGTTCCATGAAACCTCGTCTTGAATCATTTTTTCAATTTAAAACCAATTTCTTTTAATAAGCTATACAATGATAAATCCTTTATAACTCCAAATAATTCCTTTTGATTTAGTTGCTTCCATAGACATAAGAGAGTTATGTGTTCTTCTGTGACATAATATTATGTACTTTCTAATTTACGGTGGTATTTCTGCTTTATATGATCTTTCGATGTTGAAGTTTCAAAATGCGTTTAATATTTAACACCTGGTTTTAATTACTATTTTTAATTTTTTGGATCAATCTATTAAAAATGATCAAATAAATCTTACTTCGAAGCATTGGCATTATATTCGGTAGAAATTATTCTATCAGGGTTAGCTGATCTCAGTCACGAAGTGCATTAATATAGGCCAATGATGGCGCTTGTGAATCAGTCTTAATTGCTTCTTGTTATCCCAGCTACTGAGATCGTAATCGCTTAACCTTAACGCATTTATCTGAACAGCGGACTCCTGATATTTCAATACTTACATTAGCAGCAGATTGTTAAGCTGACAATGGACGGTAATAATGTTCTACTTATTCAATCTCATTCAAATGACCGCTTACAAAATTGCTCCTAGTACCTAAGGGTTTTAGTGAGGTTAATGGATTATGTTCATTATTTAACTACGAAAACCCGGGTCTCTTTGTTTTAAGATATATAGTCATCATTATTTCGCACAACATCATTACGCAGTTTATTCAACTTTATCCGAGAGCTACATTAATTTATCTTTGATATATGTTCGTCAGAATGCTTATACGATCAGACTTTTAGTCAAGCAACTTGTGTATTCCTCAATCAATCCCTATTCTACAGACGTACGTAGTTACGTAATATACGACGCTATCCGAAAGAATCTCAGGCATTAAATTTTCTTCGAAGTAACATCAAGTTATGAATGAGATAGGACTTTAATAGAAAATACTTATTAAACTTACCAGATATAGACTTACTTATATATAGAGAGTGATAAAGAAGTATCGACTGATTAATAAGAAAAGTAGTAGGGTAGATAATGAATGAACCCATATTTTTACAAAAAAAAATCCCCGTCTAAAATCTCTCTCCATCACTACTGATGCAAAATAATACAATCAAATATGGCTGCCCAACACGTGACTGAATGATGTAATGGAATACTAGGAATAGATCTGGTACCCCCTGGCCCCCTAAACATGCGAATATATTAAAAAGTCACGCCCCTAAGACCTGTAGGTGTCAGTTGTGACAGCGAGCAGAAGCAATTTTTGAAGTCAATAAATACTTCTTTAGCCGCATGAGAGTGTTTTTTCAAGGTGGTGTCACGACACATTTTATAACATTCTCGTCTCGCAAGTGAGATAAAGCATATGACAGATATGAGGGAGAAAGAGAAACAGAGATATCGAATACAGCCTTGACTTGGGCAACGATCCCCCACAAGTGTTCTAAGGCGGAAAGCAATTTTGATATAATGAGAAGCAGAGATAGCGAATCCAGCTTTGACTTGGGCAACGATCCCCCACAAGTGTTCTAAAGCAGAAAGCAATTTTGATATAATTTATAATCGATCGTGACAGAATCGGAATTAACCAGAATATAATATTGCTTATGCATATCCTGCTGGAAATATCTGGATTGGGCTTTCGAATCTGATCCAAATGGATGATGATCTTTTCGTGGAGGATACGTCCTTGCCACTACTTCACTTTCTTCGTGAAACATTCAGTTTAGATTTAGATAAATAACGACCGGAACATTGCCACGACTCAGCGGAGCATCAGGAACAACGATTGATACAATATTCTCGATAAATCTACACCATTTAGAATCACGAACATATGTGTCACACTTCAGTTACCAGAAAGCCAATATGTGCAATACCTCTCTCCCCCCCTCTCTTTATCTCTCTCTCACTCTCTCAACGAATCGGTAAACAAGTATTCACTTCTATCATGTGTACTGTGCTGCACGCGGATTTTTTTTACTGTATTTTCTCTATGGTTGTGACAATAACGGCTAGTGGTAGTTATCAACGATCTTGTAAGAGGCCACACGTAAAAATTTCGTCTCGTTACCAATATCAGTAATTTTTTTATACGTCGTTTTAACGTATCGTTACAAATAAGCGCATTCGATTATGTCGCGTAAAGGATTATGTGATGTAGAACTTGAGAAACTTTTGTACGAAAGCGATATTATGAAACTGAGGATATGGTAGAAGAGGACAACATTTCTGAGCAAGAGGATTCCTTTGAGAATGATGATGACACTGATGTGGACTGTTTACCTAGTGATGATGAGATGAGACAACAAATGTAGAACAAAATCCACAAAGAGTTTGGGGTGGAAAAAACTGTACAATCACGAAAAAGAAAAAGAGAAGATGCTAGACAAACTAAACTATCCGAAGAGGAGACAGAAATTACAGAGGTAGGTATTTATTTTGTATGTCCCGATTCCTTATTTCTTACAGATTTATTTTTTTGTAGAGTGCATCTGACTTAATCATCAACTAATTAAGCTATTATTGGAAAAAATGGTTGTGTGGTCATCTGTGCCATCCGGTAATACAACTAGGGTTAAAATGCCTGCTTATAATCTGTTGTATTTTCGACCAGGCCTAGTTCTAGACGTTAGAAATATTCTAATTCCTCACAATTCTTTTCAAATCTTTATCACGAATCAAATGTTGGAAACTATTGTTACTCATAAGAATGAATAAATTGAAATAGCTAAACAAAACTATGGTGTTTAATCATATACCACAATTTTGTGTATTATTTCAATGGACTATATGTAAGTTGGCTACTATGAATGACGCTAAGTTTCTCACGTATTTACGATTAACATTAAGAGTATTTTAGGTGTTAAATTGGTATTATAATTTGTTTTAACTAAATGTGTCAGAAACGTAATAATGTAATATGTATTTACCGAACTGAAATTAATGACGTACACAAACAGATTCTTCATAGAAAGAAATAAAATATTTTTTTAAATGTGGCCTGTAGGAAAAGCAAAAAAAAAACAAATGAAATTTGATAGCAGCACAAATATTTCCGATGCGAATGTTGTTCTACGGTACGTTTAGTGAACATTTTAGTTAACGCCTAAAAACTGCTGTCGCTACAAAGGTTAACTTCAGTTTCGATTAATCTAGATGAAGGGTTGGAAATGTTCTAAATTTCATGTCAATCAATCAGTTCTCTCCAGAAGCAGTACGCTTAAATTTCCACAGCTGTACTGACAAGGGCGATCTGTCTTAGTTTCGCTTTCTACAGCAGTCCTCCGTATTCTCCCAGACAAAATGTATTCATTTATCGATTGGACCCTTCTATATCATTGAATAAATTTATCAATTATACAAGGCATCCTAGATCCTAAAGATATGAGTGTAATAAAAACAATTGAATGCTTTGAATTTTATTTGTTCTTTCATGGCAACAGAAGTTAATATACCTCGTCAATAGTTAATATACCGTTAATATACCTCGCAAAATTTCATTTCTTTTTAGGTATACATTGTTGTTAAATTGTACATTCACATCTGCTTATAGCCCAGTCGTAAACAAGCCCCTTCTGGGCACCGCGTCGCCGTAAATAGTTTTTCCAATCCAGGAATCCACGTAGCCGTCACCCCGAGCAAAGCTGTAAATATTGAACAGCGCAACGTGCACCGAACTCCCACGAAGACACTTGTAGAAAGGGAAATAACGAATCACGAAAAATACGCCACGAATCATATAAAAGCAGCACCGCCACGCTGGAATAGTGAGTTATCACCATGTTACTTTATTATACCTCTTTTACAGGCATGCGCAGAAGGTATTCCGCCTCGGCTTGTTTTTAACAACATACAAACTAATGGTGAAGATGAGACCGCTGTTGCAGGTGTGTCAACTATGTCTTCACAGACGGGTCAAATAAGTAGGAAGGAACAACTGTGGTATATATTCCAGAAATATGCGATTCCAACGCAAGTGGACTATGAATAAAAATGCCAGTGTAGCACAAACAGAACTCGCAGGTATAACTATAGCCGCAGGAGAGATTGTTCGCAGAGAAATAACGGGCAAGATAATCAGAATATGCACAGATAGTAGTCAATCACTACTGGCCCTGAAGAATTATAAAATAACTAAAGGGTCAAAATGGGAATGTCACCAAGCACTTGTAAGAGCTTGTTAGTTGAATAATATCTCATTATGATGGGTTAAAGGTCATTTACAATGCAACGGCAATAAAGAAGCTGACAACTGGCCAAGAAGGCAGCCAGCCTGAAAATTCTTGGGCTCTTCCTTTAAGTACAGTACCAATTGCAGCGAAATTCCAAATAATCAAGGAAAACATCCATAAGAAATTTAAGACGTTGGGATGAAACAAGTAGCTGTCAACTGATCAGAAATCTCCAGAGATATCCCAGCGAAGAGACAGTGAGAGTATATCTGGCAATGTCTAAGGGAAACCTATAACTTATAACAGGAATCCTTACCGGACACTGCCGGGTAAGGAAGCACCTCTATAATATGAGACAAAGTGGCACACCCGTCTGATGTTTACAAGAAGATGAAACGGTCGAGCATGTACTTTGTGAGTGTCCCGCCGTGTTATCGATCAGATCCATATTGGGGGAACATTGACTTCCTATGGCCAATTTGAGGGAAACGCCCAATTTGAGGCAACATCATCACCTTTTTTACAACATTAGGCCGGTCGATGGTCTAGGGAGATAGTTCCCTCACGGAGGAAGTATAAGGGACCCAATGGGTACTAAGTGCGGCGGAATCTTTGATTTGCACTTTGAACAAATTACAGATACAGGTATAGTACTTTGACATGTTTCCCAACATGCAAAAACCTTTTATTTTTACCTTTTTAGAAAATAACTTTTTGTTTGTTTTTAAAAGTTTTTTGTTATATACGAGTCTACTTTTTAAATATTTTATTTTTAGAAAATTGATTTTTGGTGGTATATAATTTATAAAAAAATAAAAAACAACATATATTAACAAAACAAAGTATTAAAAACCTATTTTCTAATAGTAAAATAATAAATAGTTAAAGAAAATAGTTAAATAATAAAACAAAACAAAACTATTTAAGATACCTATATTTATATATATATATATATATATATATATATATATATATATATATATATATATATATATATATATATATATATATATATATATATATATATATATATATATAAAATTCTCGTGTCACAGTGTTAGTTGCCATACTCCCCGGAAACGGCTGGACCGATTTCTACGAAATTTTATATGTATATTTGATTGGTCAGTGAATCGATCGTAATCTATTTTTTTTTACCCCAAAGTGATAAGGGTGGTCCACCCCAAACATTTATTTTTTAGACAAACATTATTATTATTATTTTATGATGTGGCATTAAAAAATGCATGCAACCCTTAATTTTCACCCTTCCATCACCAACCCCTATTTTTTAATATCCATATTAGTAATTCAATCATTTTTAACCCTGGTCGATAACTGATCTCACCCAGTAAACAGCACGGAGTAGGGATGAGCCTTGCGAACAGCAATAAGCCTTCTCTCACACAATAAGCTTTCTCTCACTCCCTTGTCATTTTACCTTCTCAGTGTAATTCTCAAGTAAAATTATTATTAATTTGCTGGGCCATAATTATTTATTTATCAATAATTAATAAAATTAATAATTTTAAGTGTAGTTCTCACGATTAATTAATTAAGTGATCTACAAAGTGATCTATAACCTCAAGAGTACTCAACATGTGTCCCGGGCCAACAACGGATAGTATTTGACATGTATAAATTATTATTATACATTTATTATTAGTTATTATTTTTTATTTATGAATTTGTTTATTATTATACTTTTTACTGCTTTGTTGCTATATAGCAACGAAAACATAACATGTGCGAGTTTGAAACTAATGCTATCCCATAGATAACTTTATTGCGCACACATTCATAATATTGTTTTTTTTCCTAAATTGCATATTTCCAAAGTTATATTTTTTCACTATCCAATTTCCCCTGAAATTGGTATACCTTTTATAAATGGAGCTAGTACATATTTTCGTTTTATATATTAGATGTGAGCGAATCATATCTGCCAGGTTATGAGATTAATTCTCCTGGTCTATACATACTGGTAAATCCATAACCTATTAAATTTTAGGCAGTGGCAGTAATAAAACTCACTGAGGAACACATCAAATACGTATTCTATTCTATATTAAGTAAATACCCATATTATGCAATTTCTGGTCATATTTTCCTTTCCACAATTTACAAGCAGACTTGTTGACAACTGAAGCAACTGTTGCATGCAGTTGTCTTGAACTAAGAGATTTATGTAGTAACTTCTTATGAACTAAGCGGAAACTGAGAAATAAGAAATAAGAAGAGCTTGATCTGTCATAGATCCCTGTTTGGACCATAATTCTGGAAAACTTTTCTGCTGGTTTCATTTATTTCGATCACCTGTTCTATACGTAAATACAATTATTAAGAAACGCGAAAGAAAAAACATTAAATATAATACAAGGAACTACAATAATAATATAAGTAACATCAAGAAAATAACATAAATTTCGGTTATACCAGAATTTGACATGTCGCAGGAGCGGTACGAACAGGCATATAAATCGTTTAAACATTGGTGTCTTTCCAAAAGCAAGGAAGAGCTAATCGAAAATGTGCTAATCGAAAAGTTTGCAGTCCTGAAGTCTTCATCCAGTTTGTGATGTTAGTATTCGATACTAAAGTGAACCCTTTCAGTATATGAAGATGTGGATATCAGTAAATACCCCCTATGTCCTTAAAAGCAATGACATAACAAACTTGTTACTGTCAAGGGAGTAGAAAAACATTTTCTTTTAAATTGCACTTAAATATTACGTAGGAAAATATCATACCATCGTTTGGGTATATCATATTACGTGTGATATATTATATAATAATATTTTTCTTATATGATGCATTTAACCAAGGATTTAACAGAATGACAAATGGTTAATAATAAATACATATTACGTTAATAAATAATTACGTTATAAACATTACGTTAATAAATAATACATATTTATGTTAACTTGTAACACGTAAGCAGAATATCTAACGCCATTTATACATTTATAATAATCAACCAGTTCATTAATGCAAATGCTCGTTTAACTACAGCCGTAGCCAATGGTCAGCTTATTTCTGAAAATATAGAGTGCAGAAGTCTAACGATCTGCGAAACGAATAAAAACTTACATATATCTAACAATGTATATAGCGCAAATTACGACAAACTGATATTACCATGCATAAAATAAACCTTTGACTTTAATGCGGTAATGGCTTATTCATAGCATAGTACTTATATATTTCTGTTCCGAACTGTTCCGCATCGCTTTGTTCGTATTTGGAACTGTAACAAAAGCATCTCCAGTGGCTGGGAATGTGTACTTGGCATAGACTCTACTATCCAGACTTTGAAGAATGCGCTAAAATGTGAGAAGCACAAAGAAAAGCAAAACGCAAAGTCTTATGCTTTATAGTGCATTTCTATTCTAACAGACGCTGGATTCCACGATCCAGTTTTCAGAGCTTTACATACGTATGTGACTTCCATTCAAATACCTGTACTAGTTTTAAGGTTATACGAGCTATTTACAAAGCTAGAATGCAAATTACCCAATTGTTGACTGAGGATTTTTGTAGAAATTGTTAATGGCGGCTATTTGAGAAATTCGTATGTAGTATAATTTAGTTTTGAATATATATTATAAAAATAATATTTAAGAACGATTTTAATTATACAATTAAAAAATATTCACCTAATATTGCAGCACTGGAAAAAATCTAACATTACAGTCATTTGATTAATGTTCTATGAAACGAAAATATATGAAAGTTCTAAATAAAGAACAAAATTATAAAACTCGTCGAATTATGGAATCCATTTATGTAAAAAAACATAATGCTTGTAACCACAACTAGAAAGAAGTATAGAGAACATCTCTCTGCAATCTACAATTTATTAATTTATAAATTCAACTGAACTCAGTTCAGTTCGAAGTCTGGCCGGTTATTGTTCCAATTCTTTAATGATCATAATTTTTAATAACGATTATTGGTTTTCTAAAATCTGAATTCAGAAAACCGGATGATTCCTTTGATTCACCATTTTCTAATATTGTGGAATTAATACGTTGATATGTTGTTTAGCTACAGAAACCCGAAAAAAAGTAATAATAAGATTGATAAAAATAATTACCGCTCTAAAATGCTCTAAAATGGCGAAGTCGCCAATGTTATATAGTGCCAATATAATTTTAATAAGCCACACATCTGAAGTTTTAATTTCATTTAAGTACTGAAGTTTCATTATATTATTCGCTAGCTATGAATTATGCCTCGTATGTAGGTGGTGAAGGGTAGCTAACTAATTTATTATGTTGTAGGACAAGACGTTGAATATATTTTACTAGAGGTACATGTACGAAAATGCTCATGTACTTACTTGTGTAGAAAGTGCTCATATACGAAGTGTCACTCAAATACTGAGGGTGTGAGTTAACTAGTTAAAGAATAGTTATTATTATTTTTTATAATGAATTGACCTCTTTCTTTACAGTCTAAATCATATCCAGAAAATATCATCTCATCATAAAATATCTAGCATTAACTTTGACTTTCTGCACCGTGTGTACTGTAAATATTTTATCTGAAAAAAAGAAAAGTAATTTATAAGCAATAATAAAAGAAGTCGTTTCTCTCGTATCATATAAACATATGAAATTATAAATATGAAAAATTACTACTGTACTGGTACTAGGCACTGTCGTGTATTATAATGATGAGGGGGTAAGTAGCTTATCTTGCCGATAAGACCAAACAAACACCTTCTTATTTAAGGGTAATATTTATGTAATTTCACAAAAATTTAATTTCACCATTTTGTAATTAAGCCGATAATAATAAATCTCCGAAAACAATAGTGAAACAACAAACGAAAAGAATCAATCGGCATCGACGAGTATTTATATTTGTTTTATATTTATATTTTCAGGATAATAAGTCTATGTTAAGACATGCACGGTTGTACCAGTGAACTCTAAAAAATATTTTTATTTATGATTTGTCGGCTAGAATAATGGTTGTAATAATTGACTGAAGGCACGTGTAAGTTAAATTATCTGTTATAAAATGGCGAAGTCGCCAGTTTTTATATATATCGAGTGTTTGGTAAGGCGAAGCCGATCTGGAAGGAGGTGGTGGGGGGTTCATTTGGAATCTATAAAAACCAAACATATCTATGTGAAAATGCTACCGGCTTCTTTATATTGCCACTTTTGTGCTTTTTAAAATAATTATTTATGTATTACGCAATACATTTAATTTCTGATATTCTGAAATATTTTTTTCATCAGAAGTACATAAACTTGCAACCAATAAAAAATGACAATGTACTGTATGTAGCTTACAATAGCTATTTATGTAACCAGTTGGGAAAAGTACTATTTTGTGTAACGCGCCGATTTCTGCGGAACGAGCGCTAGTGAATTCCACAAAAGGATTCGAGTTACACAAAATAGCGTTTCCCAACGTGTTTCATACAAGATTTTTCAAATTTTTACCAATTTTATATTTTATGGGAAGAAAACTATTAAGCTAAAATTTTAAGCTAATTAAACTAAGAATTTTATACGTTTAAAAACAAAACTTTCACACCTTTCCTAACGCCAAAGGCATTTGTAAAGTGTCACTTTAATTGTCAAAATTAGAAAAAAAAATATTAGTGGAGCGGATCTAAGTTTGCAAACGGAAGTGACTTTTTTGAAAAAAAAAATTTTCCAACTTGTTAATAATGTTCTCCCTACCCCCTGGTAACTTTTCCGGTAATTGTTGTCCACCAGTTGTTTTTTTTAGATTACGCGTAATCGAGGAGACGGATAGAAAAATGTTTTGAACAAGAAAAATTCATTCCATTAGAACCGAAGATACAGCGGTTTTAAGGTTTTTGTTTTTTAGGGGGGACAAGAAAAAGCGAGTGAGCAATGGGGGTGTTGCATGAAAGGGGGTGTGTTTGGGAGGCTGATTATTTTTCTCTTGTAGGTAATGGTTATCGGAAGCCCAGGCCGAAATTTTTTTGAGATTGATCAATTAGGGAAGGGATGGGACGGGAGAGGGTGGAAAAGGGTTAAACGGGTCCTCATGAACCAATTTAAAAAAATAAAAATGGACTTTTTTTGTTTTTTTTATAAGGAATCGAGGACAGCTTGAAAAAACAAAACTCAAACACACGGGCGTGGTGGCATTTTTTTTGTTAGGAGAAGGAGGGGGAGGGGCGCCTATCATATTGAAAAGTTGGGCAATTGTATAAACTTTCGTGAAAAAAAAATTACCGATGTCGTTCATTAGAGACGTCAAGGCGTCGAATCTAGGTTAAAGACCTGTAGAAGGGCGAGGAGACGTCCTACGCCCTTAAGCCAGGGCTCATTCTCCAGGTGAAGGTTTCCCCTATTAATTAAAAAAGAATTCCCGATCGCACCAATAAGTACCGGAGTTACCAGGGGGTAGGGGGGAACATTATAATGAACAAGTTGGAAAACATTTTTTTTTCAAAAAAGTCACTTTCGTTTGGGCCCCTTTTTTTCGTAGATCCGCTCCACTATATATAAAAGAAATATATTCGCACTTTTCCGCAAATTATACACGAGACAAAATTTACAGCACACTTCTCGCGAATGCAGCTATTATTTACCTAATAACATGGGTTTTGGTAATTCTATTTTTTTTGTGAAGCTATAGAAATTTTTTGTGGTTACGTTTGTGGACAATCTAGGAAAAAAATATTTTCGATAGCAAAAAATTTAATATTAAAATAAATATTAAGTTACACATTTGCAATACAAATAAATTCAGAACACGGTTAACTGCAAACTCAGAATACGATATTCTTGGTTGTGCCCTTGTCAGCGGTAAGATCTGTCAATTTTCTTCCAACAACCTGCTTACATGAATGAGCACAATCGCCGGACAAATAGAAAGTTCAATCGGCTTGAAATAATGTCCTTTTCCGTTCATCTACATGAATAATTTGCTTTTATTTAACATTGGGAATTAAGTCCTTTTTGCGTAGTGTGGAACGCAAGAATTAACTAAACTATGGACGGGTCCGATGATGCCATATTAATTTTTAAAGGACCCTATTTTAGTAAAATTAATTCAGATAGATATAGGACACAATCTGCAAGCCTGAAACGAAGGGGATGAAAACGCCTCCTGTCCCTAGAAATGATCATATCCAAAAGAGCAAAATGTCTTCGATTAAGGAAAAGCCTAACGTAATTGGCACGTAACCAAATCAAGATGCAAGATTAAATAAGCCCTTTATTATAGATTGTGCAAAGAATTGGTGTCTATAGTTGTGTAGTGATGCTGTAGTGATCGCTGTTTGCCCCATAAAGCGCTATAAAAAATTGATTTCGAGCATTGCTTATGCTTTGGTTATGAGTTGAATTTGGGCCTTTAAAACAGTAACTGGCGGTTTTCAGGCTTGGCTGATGCCTTAAAACCTTAAGAAACCTTCATTTCACCCTGCCTGTAGATTACTGAAGTGGTGTCGCACTCACTAAATGCATGTAAGAAAAAAATGTTTTCTTTCACAGCTGGGTCCCAGTGTGATACAGCGGGTGGGTGAATAGAGAGAATTCCCTGCTTTTCCCTTTCCTTGATTTAAAAAAAATTATTTCCAGATTTACACAGTCAAAGACCTACTAATAATACTCAATTTTAAATCATAACCGGTAGGTTTACAGAATAAATATATAAAACCTTTTTTGTAGAGAATTTAATTTGCTTTATTTTTGGTTACTTGAAAATGTTATCTGCAATGCACCCAGACCGGGATATTTTCAAAAATCCGTACAATCATAATTTTTATATGAGGTTTTCCAATATGGCGACCAAATCCGGTATCGATAGACCATGCAAATTTAGTATAGTGTTAAATACATTCAAACAAAGAGAATAAATTATATTGCAGCTTGCCCCCATTTATTTCCATCTAATAGGCCTATTATGTCTGACGGCGACGCGACGCGAGGTACCGACTGGGCTATTTATATATGATAATTAGTATGATGCGTTGAGTAGCGCCTAACAAAAACTGTTGCAATCATTAACAACTGTTGCGTGGAGTAGTTTTTTTTTTCAATTATTCAGAAGTAAATCTTACATAATATACTTACGTACTTTATAATTGTATTGAATAAATTTAGCAACTGTGCTGATTAGCGCCTACTTATGCTACTCAACTTCCCACTGTTGAAGAAATTCTGCTGCCTGTTCCCGTTGGAGGAGCGAAGCAGATAATATTAGAATGTTTTGACTTATGCGTGTTTGAAATATAAACATTGTAATGAATAAGTTATGGATATATTTTTAACTTGAGTTATCGAAAACATAGCAAATTGTGACCCCTCCACATTCAGCCTAGATAAGCATGTCGCATGTCACCAACGTTTTTTTCTGATTTCGCGGCTCCCATATACACGTGGCCAGAAGTATTTTCAATACTAAAAAATTACTTTAAGCCTGCCCCGATTTTTTTGAGTCTCTACTGATAACAGTCTGGCTACCGCCTTGGTTAAATTAAAGAGTTAGATAAAAGTCACAAATAAAGTCAGTCAGAGATAAAGTCATAGATAAAACTGACAGAATATAATTCTGTGACTTTTTTGGACATTTTATTATAACTATAATAATCAAGTCATATTAATAATACTTCGTAATACGTCATCAAATAATATAGAATCTACAAAAACGGCACTTACTAACCAACTGTTAGTTATTTAGTTTTTATTGAATACAATTGTTGATACAATATCTAAAGTACTTTCCGAGAGATTTATTAAAAAATAACGATTCAAAAAAAATCAGCAGCCTCTAGCAAAAAATTTAGCCATGCAAAATTTAGCATTTAGCTTAAAATAATAATTTTATTATTTTTTATTGTTCTATTTGGTACACTTTTACCTAGTATATGAATAGGGTTTAACTAGTTCTAGTTAAGCTCATTTCAAAACCGATTTGAGGTAAAATGAATCATAAACCATACACAATATAGGTATATTTAGTGACGAGTAATAATACCATTTTTTTGTCCGGCGTTGGAAATAAAAATGAAAATATATTATAAAACCCTGGCTTTGTCAACTTTATAAAATCAGGAAAACGTATCTGGCATAATACGAAGTTATCACTCACGTTCCAAGAATCAAATATTTATTGGACTTGTCGAGTTTAGACTTCGCAATTTCAGAGAGCTTTAAAATATTGATTTCCAGTATACACCTCCACTTGCAAAGGCCGTTGTTATTTACGAGTCCTTATAAAGTATTCGACGATTGTGATAATTATACCGAAGTGATCTATCAACTCGCATTAAAATAACGCGGCTATAAATTATTAGAGGAGACAATACTGTATTGTTTACTTCTGACCAATTCAAGGCTTCTGATCTTCATTTAGCTGTGGACAGAATCATCAGCTTTATTTTTATTATTTTATTATTTTCATAGTAACTTACATCATTACTATAAATTAACAGTAAAAAACATTTTTAAAAACTAGCTTTTATTTAAATGCTCTAAAAAGATGAAAATAGACTTTAAATTAAATTAAACCCATCAATTTATTACATTACACAATTTATATGATATAAAAGCTTGTCTCGAGGACTACCTATTTTATAAAAAACATATTATTTTTTCCTTAGAATTACTTATATCGATATCAAGTTACATAATATTTTATTTTTGCTTATCTACACAGGTAAATCTTACGACAAGCTTTTATTCATCTTATTTATGTAATAAATTCATGAATTTAATTTAATGAATAGTTTATTTTCTTCTTTTTAGAGCATTTGAATAAAAGCTTGTTTTTAAAAAAAATTACTATTAATTTATTTTTTATTTTTAGTTATCGCTGGACATGTTTCTAAGTCATTTAATTCGTCATCGTTGCATGGTCGTTTGTCTGTTAATTTAGTACAGTCTAGTACTTAAATAAGGAGACCTTCTAGTGATTTTAATCTACTTAAAGCCACATACGTTGACCAGCAGCCAACATACGTTGGTCGACAGTACGACCCAGCATTTTGTGTACGGTGCAGCCCAGCATAATATAATTGACAACATCCTTCGTCTATACGGACGGATGGTATGTCAGTATCATACATTTTTGTGCTCTCTGTAAGCAGGACCATATGATTTATGAAATATGTCCAATTGCACCATTCCCCAGACCTTTGGACACATCTACATTGTAACGCAACATCATCTTGGCCCCAACGAATATTTCTAACTCCTTAGGTAGGCCTCCAGTCTTTTTATATCGGACGGAATAATATTATTTAAATCTATATTATAATTTTACAATCTATTAGATTGTACAATATATTAGACTATCTTATGTTATTATATTGTTATTACACGAGCAAGGAAATGTAAAATTCAGTTGCAAGATTTGACCCCAAAATCGTAATCGGGGATACCAAGAAACCCCGGGTTAACAACATTTCAGACGGATTGTAGAAACTACGTTTTTGATCTTTGAAAAAATTCCAGCAAAAAATCGCCAGCAGTTGACCTTTGTCGGTCCCTACAACATTTGTTTGAGCACCACCAAACTACCCCGAGTCTTTGCCTAGTTATAACTCTTTAAAATTGGTATAGCGGCAATCTGTTTTCTGCCATTTTGAATTTCTCCCCCTTAAACCTTCTCATTTAATATCCATATCATGAGGGTGGATAAAAAAACAGTCCACCATCTTTGGGAGTCCGCCATATTGGATTTATTTCATTTAATCGCCATATCATTTGATACCATGGAGGTGTATAAAAAATAACTAGTCCGCCATCTTGAGCGGTCCACCACATTATATTTAGAATGACGTCACAGCCAACCATGCCTTGTCATCCAAACTAGACTTCTATGAAAAATTTCAGCTCAATCGGTTGAGGATAACTGCTTTCAAATTCAGTTGCTTATATACAAACATGCTTATATACAAATATTGCAGTTAAATAAAAGCTTGTAAAAAAGTAGGTGCTTGTTTCAGAAAGTATTTTAATGTATTCTGGAATTCCTTTAAACGTGATAGTGACTCAGGCAGCGTTGCAATGGCAAAGACGATAACAACGGTTTTGTTTTAAGTGCGGAAGCGAAGACAGCAGTTATGTCACTGTCACGTTTAAAGGAATTCTAGTTCCACGTCTCACCTATATATTTAAATATGCTTCGACTTAGGGTCGACTTGTATTATAATATGTTATAACATTAATTTATGGGGGATTTTGGATATTCCGTCTAACAGGGGTTCAGACAAGGACACAAATCAGTAGGAAAAATTAACCTGATTAGACATTCGTATATATCAACGCATTCGCAATGGTTCACTCTAGTGAGTGAGATAATTTTCAATGCTCATTACCACGTTAACCCAAATGCGGTATAATGGAGGCCTTAGATAGCTTCGAGTTGGAGAGCGGAAAAACAAGGAGTCAAGTGATTTACAAAGGAATGAGGATACTATTTGCTACAGTGATACAGCCTCTATGGTATTAACAACTTATTCAGTTTACTTAAGGTTTTTCATCTTATAGTCTATACATTGTATATATATTTATTTATCTTTATCTATACATACGTCCTTACATCAGTCTGTTTACATCGGTTACGTCTTACGGAGAAATATGAATATATTAAAAAGCGTTTTAAAGCAAGTAGAAATTATGTGATCGGAATAGTGGTATTTATAGCAGGGGGTACTAATGGCGGTGAATCTAAGAGTATAATTTTTGGTTGTTAAATCGGATTCGTACCTTTATGACTTTACCTTTGTTTTTGATGATTAATGTGTATGCTTACAGAAATGTTTAAAAATATTCATAATACAGTTTAATTAAAAAAAATGGTATCATTTGATGATTAATATGTATCCTTACAGAAATAAAGTTTTTAAAAATATTACAGTTAATACAGTTTAATTTAAAAAAAGGTATCGTAAGGAATGTAAGGGATAAAATCAAAGAGGGCTACTCTTTGTAACGAAGTAACGAAACAGGGTGCCCGATAAAGATTTTTTATTAAGGCCTTAATTTCCAAGTTACAGGGCGGTAAACTTGGTAGGTTGTGCACGCATATCGCCATAAGCGTTACGCCTCTTTATAATTTCTCACTCAACGGTAATACATAATAATGCTACTGAGTTTGCCGATTATTGATGTTACTTAACGGATCTTGCACATAGCGAATAAAATGTTCCTAATAATACATTATAAAATTATAAACTAGTTTTTCTTTTTATTTTAAAAGGAAAATTATTCATTCTTTTTACTAAATAAATTTACAAAAATCTGACTAGTCTTAACTAGACTAATCTCTAATTTAGCTACTACATTCGAGTAAACATATGTCACTAAATTTAACCGAACCCAGAGAACTTATGAGATCGTAATTTCTAATTACTAAATATATTTTTTTGAGTTTATTAGTTACAATAGAAAGACAATTTCTACAGGTGTATAAATAAATTTAATATCGACCTGTTTTGAATACTGCCACCTTAAAGTTTTCAACTGAATCATTTATGTTTTAGTGAATTTTAAGTAAATTTCAATATGAAAAACATTTTAAACACACAGTTATTTATGAAGAAGTTTTCTTTCGTGTCTGATATTTTATTCGTAGAATTTATTACTGCTATA